>JAPERH010000038.1:0-17933 GCA_030411535.1 Beauveria australis | reverse complement strand
GATATATATATATATATATATTTATATATATATAGCTAACTATATATATATAAATATATATATATAGTTAGATATATAAATATATAAACAGATTCCCGTGTCAGTATTAATAGCAGGTATATACTGCATAGTTATGCCAGATCCTTGCTTGCTTTTGTTACACATCTCCAACAATGACCTGTTATTCTATGAGATGACCATTGCTCCTTCTTCTGTAAATGAAAGTATCGGCTTTCTTTGCCATCGCGCTTCAATGTCACCCATATCGTCTTGCTTGCCAGCGACCGCAAAGATGGCCGACGCAATAGTGAGACCCGCCGGACCAAGCGACTGTCCCTCATGCCGAATGTTTGGAATCATTGTCTTGGTCGTCATGATGTTTGTATTTGGGTCCGGACGCATAACGTCGCCGCGGGTTAAAGCGCCATTGTCCGTGGGCCTCAAGTCAAGGATTCCACTGGCCCCAGCCTTGGACACGATAAGCGCGGCATGTGCAGTCTCAATAGCCATGCCGTTTCCGCCTAGATTCTCAAAAGGCACATGCCAGGAACCTGGCAGCTTTGTGGTTTGAATGACACGATTATCAATCTTTCTGGGCGCGAAAATAGCAAATCCACCTTCAACCGTAGTCAAGGGTATATCTGAAGGACTCTCAGACCGGATACGGTGAATTCGCAAGTGCCAGTCGGGCCATTTGTCGCAAGGAGGGATTATCGTCGACTCGACGGTAATGTCTGCCGACGACCACGGCTTCCACCGGCTGACCATGGCTGTCACACCTGTCTTGTGCCCTTGCACTTGCACAGCAGGGAATTCTGTTTCTCCAATGGATATCCACCTTGTCGTCCATGTCTCGCCTCCATCCCGAGACAGCGCCAGAGTGCTGTCGGGGGCGATTTGAGCAAGCAAAGGGCCGGTAGGTACACTGAAACCGAATGCAGACGAGTATGCAAACTTGGCGTACTTGGCCTGAGTCGCTTTCATCGGCCACACGCAAAATTGGCCCGAGGAGAGGAGGAAGTGATGATTGCCGCTTGTATGATTGCAAACAATCTGGCGTGCTGGCTTGACAACCTGTATGCCTGATTTGCCCGGTTCTGTGCTTGCCACCTGCAAAGGGTGTGGTAGCTCTTTCGCCGTCCAGAATGCATCATCTTCCGCCAGAGCAATGACAATCAATGATTTAAGGGCCCAGTACGGCGACTGCGGAGAATTGTAATTCTCACTCATGTACATGTTTGGGTACAGATAGCCAATATTCAGCGTCCCGTCGGGCCAGAAGCTGTCTTGGGAATGAGCTGCCCACCATCGCAGGTGGCGAAGAAGCATGCCCTTTACTGAGCCATGCGAGGCCAGAGGATCGGAATCATCACATAGCCCTGCATAAGAAAACGCCGCGTAAAAAGCCCCCATTGCGAATTTGTAGCATAGGGAGCGACCGAAAGGAATGGCCGCGCCTAGTCAATAGTTAGCCTTTAGGCAAGGGAGCGCCCCGAGCACTGCAAGGAAGTTGACATACCATCAGTATTGAAATACGCCCAGAACGACCGGATAAACTGGCCTGCTCTTTCCTTGAAGATTTCGCATCTTCTATTATCAATATCAGCAGCAAACTTGGCGTACATTATTTGACTGAATTGGATGGCAAAACTGCCGGAATAGTAGTCTGCGTGCCGTCCCCGAGCAGCGTCCTCGCCTTTGCCCTCGGATTTTGCGTCAGCTCTCGCTGGGCGCCAGACTCCATCGCTGGACCAACCCTGACCAATGTAGAATGTATCAAGAGTATCCAAGTCCTTATCAATGAGTGAAAAATACTCCTTCTCATCCGCGCCACATGCTTTGATGAGGGCGAGATTAGAAAAGACACGGAACCAACGCCAGTTGTTCTCTGGCATAACCTTTCCATTCAGGCCCTCCAGCCATGCCTTGAGGTTGGACTTGGCGATTTCAGGCAACGGCTTATAGAAATAGTCTGGTGCAGAGAGGAGCGCAAAGGAAATTACTTCTGCTTCAACCATGCGCTGATCCCAGTCGCCAATGGCGCCCCAATATTCTTGATGAGATGGATCGACGCCATGCTCGAGCCCTTTTACCCAGTAATTGAGAAGTGAGTCAGATGTCGTCTCATGTCCTTTTGCGTAGCGCTGCTGAGCAGCGAGAAGAGTCGCCACCACCCACAACGGGCGCGCGTATCCCTCTAGCTCGGCGGCAGTGTCATCAAAATGAGCACCGGATGTGACTGGAATTCTGACACGAGCTTTGCCTGGAGAAAAATAGGGAACGAGAGGTTTCAAAAGTGCTCGAGATGCTGCGACAGCGTCGGTGCGGCTGGAGAAGCCATTGTCTGAAAAGCCGGGCAGTGACGGCATGCTGGGTTTGCTGATGTGGTGCAAGGGGAGGAGAGCTGAGGATGAGTGCGGATGATTTCAAAAGGCTGGCACGGCTGGGCGGCGGGCAAGAGGCTGGATACCATGGCAAAACATTGGACGCAAGTGACATGTCGATATTTGTTTCAAGCCACCTGCGCACATATGCCTTGCGCACATGTTATTTCTCGGAGGCCGGGAGCGGCGCGGCGCCGTCTCCGGCCACGGCCCACTATGGGCCCGGCTGTGATCGGCAACTAGGTTGTAGACGCTTTGCCCCTAACTAGTCTGTAGTAATGCGACGGCTGCTCACGTTGAGTGAAAAAATATTTGCCTGTAATAAAAAAGTCTGACACTTTTGATAAAACGCTGCCAGTGTGTACATCTACTAGTTCTACAAGACCTAAACTTGTACAACACCATGAGCCCCTCACCAGTGCCGACTGCTGCTTCGAGCGACAACCTGAAAAGCCTGGGTGAATCTTGGAACGAAATCAAAGAAATGAAACAAAATTCAAAAGCACAAGCTGAATCGCAAAGCACAAGTAATGTCACTGATACCAGTCAAACTTTGGGTGTCAACCACCTCTCGAAGCTCTTTTGCGACAATGTGGTCGTCAAAATCTGGAAAACAGCCATTGACCACCTCGCGCGCGAGGTGAAGCACATTTCACGCAAATTTTTCTAAAATCGGAAATTGTAATTACTGACTTTTGTACGCAGGATCCCCCGCAATCGTTCCCCGAAACATGTCCGCAGACGGGTCCCCAAGCAGGGCACTATCTCTACCGAGACGCCGAGTTTTGGACCTGCGGCTTCTTTCCCGGCAGCCTGTACTGCCTGCTCGAGCGATCGGTTCGGTATCCGCAGGCGTTTTTAACTGACAGCAGCGGCGATGCGCATCTGCGGAAGCGCCTGCGATCCGAGTTGCTCGCCGTGTGTCGGCGGTGGGCGGCGCCGCTGCACGGCATGTCGAGCCGCAAGGACACGCACGATATCGGCTTCATTGTCGAGCCTGCGCTGCGGCGCGACTTTGAGCTTACGGGAGACGGGCGCAGTCTCGAGTCTATTGCCAATGCTGCCGAGAGTCTGGCCAGTCGGTACAGCGAGACGACCAAGGCCATCCGTAGCTGGGACCGGTTTGTCAATAACGGCAACAACTATGTTGACCAGCAGTCGGAATTTCTCGTCATCATCGACAGCATGTGCAGTAAGAGTCCCAAGCGGCCACTTATGCTCCCCTTTCTTCATGATGCTGAAAACGATGCCTCAAACTAGATTTGGACCTCTTGTACTACGCAGGCAACCACGCCTCTTCCCAGCACCTCATCGACATTGCCACCACGCACGCCCACACCATCCGCAAGACACATCTTCGCGCCGAGCCCAGCGTGCCCGGGGGCTCCGATAAGCAGCACCCTCTGTACTCGACGTGCCACGTCGCCAACTTGTGTCCCCAGACGGGCGCGATCCGCGAGCGCCTCACCGCGCAGGGCCACTCGGCCACCTCGACCTGGACGCGCGGCCAGGCGTGGGCCATTCTGGGCTTTGCGCAGACGCACGCCTGGACGCGGGACCCCGTATTCTTGCGCACCGCCTGCGGCCTGGCCGACTACTTTCTCCTGCGACTGCAGTCGGCGCCGGCATGCACAGAGCGTGAAATTCGTCCCGGCGTGCGCGCGGGCCGGCTCGTGCCGCTGTGGGATTTCGACGCCCCCGTGGACGAGGCGAGCCCGCTACGCGACGCGTCGGCGGCTGTGATTGCGGCCAACGGATTGCTTCTGATTGCTCAGGCTGTAGCTGCCAAGAGCGGTAACAACGACAACAACGACAACGACAACGCGGCGCTGTTTGAAAAGTACTACGGCGCTGCGGTGGCTATTGTAAGCGACACGATTGCGCTGTGCTACGCGGGAGATCGGGTTGAGCTCGTTGGGCAAGAGGCCGGCGCTGGATCGGTCAGCGTGGCTGCGAGACAGGCGCCAGACTCTGAGTCGGAGTCGTTTGAGTGTATTCTGAGATGCTCGACGGCGAATTTCAACCAAAACTGGACCGACAGGTATGCGGACCATGGACTGGTATATGCAGACTATTACCTGCTGGAATTTGGAAATAGATTGCTGCAGTTTGGCTATGCATAAAGGGGACTGTACTCGGATAATGATATGATTGCTACATTATCTACAGAGATTAATATCCATGTCGTCAACTACTTCAGTCTTTTCTGACCATCATCACAAGCGCTGTTGCAGGCACTGTTGTCATGTCGCGGTTTACACAATGGCCAGTGCCGTCATGAGTAGACGTCTCTTTGACCGCATAATCATTGACACAAAGCAACTTAAACGCCTTTCAATAAAACGCCAGCTAGGTTTCCCCGCAATTGTATTGGGACTGGTCCCCGGCAACGGCCTCAATAGTACGGATACATGGCACTTTGATGGCGCGCCGGCCACATCGCAAGGCCCCATGCCCGCACAGGCCCCCGTACTCATCGGAACATCGGAGGCAGGCCGGGTCTTTGCTCCGGCCCAACGACTTCCAAGCCATTGACTGACTGGCTCGGCTTTGGACGACACAAACGACATGCTGGTATCCCAAGCTAATCAATAGTTAAATACATGCATTCTCCGTATGCAATGGTTCCTTCCAGTCCTTGACACGGCCCCGTCTTTCTTTTTTTTTTTTTTTTTTTCTTCTTCTTTTTTTACCCCAGATTCTCTTTTCCCCGGATCCAGATCAACCCCACGGGGAAAGAAGAAATAACTACCATGTCGGACAACAGGGCCATGAAGCACAAGTCTTCAATTGAGAAAATTCCAGATGATGGCGCCGAGGTGTTGCATTACGATGCGCATCCGTCAGCCGAGGAAATGGCCGAGGCCATTGCATCAGCAAAGATTGCACCACTCAGTCGTCCTCTGCTCAAGTTGTACTGCTTCTGCGCAGTTGCGTTTCTGTGCTCTACAATGAACGGTATAGTTACTAACTTTCCCTCCCTTCCCCTCTCTTCCCCTCCCTTCCCTCCTCCGTCTACATGACAAGGACCTACCATACTAATCGGCTACTATAGGCTACGATGGATCCATTTTCGGCTCTCTACCCGCCATGAAATCCTTCCGCGACCGCTTCGACGTCGGCAAGACCGGCCCCAAGCTCGGCTACATCTCCGCCATGTACACCGTCGGCACCGTCGTCTCCCTGCCCTTTACCGGCCCTGCCTGCGACTTCCGCGGCCGCCGCGCCGGCATCCTCCTCGGCAGCCTCATCGTCGTCGCCAGCACCGTGCTCTCCGCCCTCGCCGCCGACACCCCCGCCTTTGTCGCCGGCCGCTTCTTCCTCGGCTTTGGCGTCAGCATCGTCCGCTGCGCGAGCTCCATCTGGTGCGCCGAAATCAGCCCCCCCGCCTACCGCGGCGTCCTGACCGCCTTTTACAACTGCACCTACGCCGTCGGCGCCCTCATGGCCGCCGGCGTCACGCGCGGATCCGTGCGCTACAGCGGCGACGCCCAGTGGCGCGTGCCCGTCTGGTGCCAGCTCATCTGCCCGGCCATTGTCGCCGCCTTTGTGCTCTTCTTCCCCGAGTCGCCTAGGTGGCTCTACGCCCATGGCCGCGAGCACGAGAGCCGCGCGTTCCTGACAAAGTACCACGGCGACGGGAACCCGCAGCACGTCCTCGTCCGGGTCCAGATTCAAGAGTACAGGCACGTCATCTCGCGCAATGGCTCCGACAAAAAGTGGTACGACTACAGCGACCTGTACAAGAGCCGCGCTGCGCGTTGGCGCATGGTGAATGCCCTCATCCCCTCCGTCTGGGGCCAGTGCTCCGGCAACGCCGTCGTGAGCTACTACCTGCCCGCCATGCTCATAACGACGGGCATGACGCGCTCCGACCAGATTCTCAACATCAATCTCGGCTACACTGCTATTTCTGCCGTCGCCTCCTACGTCGGTGCCAGCCTCATTGAGAAAATGGGACGCCGTCCGACCAGCATCTGGACCTCGGTCGCCTGTTCCCTGTGCTTTGCCGGCATCACAGCCGGCACAGGCGTCTTTGCCGCGACAAAGGCGCACAGTGCCGCGTCCGCCGGCATCGCCTTCATCTTCATCTTTGGCTGGTGCTATAATTTCGGCATGACACCGCTGCAAGCCCTCTATCCAGTCGAGTGTCTCTCGTACGAGCAGCGCGGCAAGGGCCTGGCCTTTGTCTTTGCCTTTGTCCACTGTCTAGCCTTTGTCAACCAGTTTTGCTTCCCCATCGCCCTGCAAGACATTGGCTGGAAAACTTACATTGTATTCATCGTATGGGATCTCATACAGGCAACAATCAGCCATTTCTTTTCCGTCGAGACAAAGGGACGATCCCTCGAGGAGATGACGGATATTTTTGACGCTCCCAATCCTGTTCAAGCTTCGTTGCGCAAAGTCAAACCCTCCTTGGATGTATGAGCGAGGGGAGCTCATGTCATCATCACCTTGTTTCAAGCACAGTACATATTGCATCACCAAGGCCACATATATATATACACGGTGCGGCAACACACGCGACTTTAAAGCAAATTAATGCGCCTCTTGTGCAAAGTCTAGGACAAATGGCCCTTGTAATTATTTCATTCATCTTGCCACACTCCAGCAAAGTAAGCAAACTCGCCAAAAGGCAAGAGGAGCAAATGCTCAAACATTTAGTATCCCGAAATAGTCCTTTTCCGGCTCAAGCAACGTGTTGCGCATTCGTACCATTGCGCCCGAGATTTCCATGTCCATGTCGAGGGTGCCTTGTGATAACTCCCCCACACCCGTAATATTTGTACATCCGCCCGCATCAACTCCGCCGCAACAAAAAATAGAGTCGGGGAATAAGGAAATCAGAAAAAGCAAAGCCAACACCCTCCAACGCCTGTTCTGTTACATGGCTCACTCAGCGCCTACTCCCCATCTATTATTGCGTCCAACCCATTTCGCTCATCCTCCAGAGACTCTGTCGTCATCTTTTCATCTTTCCTTTCCCCATCATCCTTTGGCTTCCCTTCAGCCCGTCGCTTTTCACCACTCTCGTCAGTGAGCATCTTTTCGGCCTTGCTCCCGTCATTGGCTGCTTCCGCCTCCTTCAAAGTGCTGACATGCGCCTCTCGAAATGACTTCTTGGTCCACATGTCCGGACCCCATATACTTTCAGCCTTCTTTCTGCCATCCTCTGTTCTGCCCAACATGTCAAGACCCTTTGCTTTACCCTCCTCAGTCTCTAAATTGATATCCTCAGAGGCTTTGTCAAGAGAACGCGAATCGCCATCTGACCTCTCCAGGCCTCGTGAAGTCGATTTACCCCGGCCCTCATCTGCCATGGAGTCATCCTGGCCGTCGTCCTCCGAGTCCTCGCGCTTGTCCGAGTCGCCATGTCCATCCTGGGCATAGTAGGCTGGACCACCATAGGAAGCATTCGCTGACGGTGGATGCATAGGACCATGTCCCAATTGGGCTGCCGCAGCGGCAGCCTCGGCATTCGCAGCCTTGCGCCTAAGGCTGTTAGCCTTACCTTTTGCATGCTCTGGCAGGTCGTCGGGGTTATCTACGCCATATTCGACAAGCATCTTCTGCAGCTTAGTTGGCCGCGGCTTGCGAGTGCTGAGGGATACCTCGAGGATCGGCGGTGCCTCCGGGGCAACTGGGTACCATTTGTGAAGCTCTTGACGAAAAAAGTTGGTCTCGTAGGCAAGCAACACTTCAGCACCTTCCAACTTGCGCAGGTAGAATCGCTGCGTCTCAGCCTCAGCTTCGGTTGAGAGAATAGGGTTGCAGTAACGGGCAATGTAGTCGCGGAATCTTTGTGCATTTGAAATAATGCGCTGCAAAACATCCTCCTCCTCGGGCTGGAAAGGGAGCAGTGGCACTTCTTCAATGAGCGCAACCAGGTCTTCAAGCTTCGGGCGAGCTGCGTCTCGGGGAATCTTCATTCGCCAATCGCATATAGGGCAAGTGTACTTGTCGTCTTCCTTGACCTTGCCCCGTGCAATCTTGAGGCACTTGTAATGGTACCACTCATGGCAGAGCTCACATTCAATCATCATGCCTGCCTCAACCTTTCGGCACATGCAAAATACTTGACGCTGACGACTGTCTTCGGGACCCTTGGCCTCGTCCGGGCTCTGCTCTCTGGACACTGGTTCCGCAGGAAGGCGTGGAGTATCATGTTCAGTGTCGAAACAGTCCAGGTTACGTTCTAGCACGTACTCGAGATGATTCTTGAGAATGTGAAGAGGCGCGTTGGACTTGCCAAAGAGCCGTTTGCCCTTGCGCATCCAGTCTTCGTGGCGCTTACGCTCATTTTCAAGGTCCAAGGTCCCATTTGGTTTCGAGTTGAGATCGTCCAGTTTCTTGGTCACTTCGACAACCTCGTTGTACTTTGGGCGCTTGCGAAAATCTTTTTCATGGCAGCGCTCCGTGATGTCAATTATTTGGCGATGGGCCTCCCGTTGTTTGTGTAGAATTTGATCGACTGCAGCCAATGTATCCTTGGAGACAGGAATGCCACCAGATTGTACCTGCTTGGATAGTGCCTCCAGCTGTGGATAGTGAACAAATTCGGCATGAATCAGTTCTCTAGCCTTGGTCTCCCAGGATTGTCCATCCTCCAATCGTTCACAGAAATATTTGAAGTGATCGTTGTAGATTGGGATGTCAAGTCGCTTGCCTTGTTCGATCAAGTCCTGAACCTCGGAGAGAGCCAGAAACAGGCTTCGGCTTGTGCGAGCCTTTTCGTTCCAACGCATCTGATCCAACATTTTCGAAAGTAGTTCGAGCTCGGGCGTATCAACATTGAAGGTGCGTCCCTCCTCGAGCAGCTCTTCAATCGCCTCCGCACCGAGACTGATACCTTTTTCCAGCGCTTGCGAAGCATTGGCCTGAAATTCCTTGATAGAAGCGGCGCGCTCTTGCAGCTGTGAGATCTCCGGGCAGTCGAAACCAATGTGCTCGGCATCACGAAGTAGTCGGTAAATGTTGCTCACGTTGCGAGGATCGCGCTCTTTTTGGTCCTGGTACGAGTTGCCGATGGATCTACGCGTGCCAGTCTGCCAAGCCCGTTCATTTTTCCGCCGATTTTGTTGTTTCCGTACAATATAGCTCGTTGCTTCATCGACCCACTCGTTGCAGCGATCGACGAATTCTTTGAGTATGGGCAGGGACGGAAGATCGAAGGGAATACGTTCGCCCTCGTGAAGGAGACCTCGAAGAGATTTCAGCGATGGAGTCACCTCTTCGTCAAGCAGTTTTTCGTACTTCTCTTCCCATTGTTCGGGCGTGTCAGCTTTCTCGATGACCTTTGTATGGGCATCCTTCATCATCTCCTCCGTTTTGCGATAATAGAGAGTGTGACCAACGCCGAGGTACCTGTTTTGTTCGGTTGCTTCGCAGCAGGGATGATTGCCTGCATGAGAAATACACAAAACTTTGCCGGACTTGTGACATTTGTATCTGGAGAGGTAAGCAAAAGCTTTGCAGTAGCTACAGCACTGCTCGTCTTCGTCCAGCACATCTTCGTCCTCGATTTTGAATGCAAGGGGGGAATCCGCGTCTCCTCCCTCGAAGCATCGACAGTTGTGGGGTGATAGTTCAAGATGATGCTTGACAAACTGCTCACGATCGGCGAGCTCTCGCTTTTGAATACGCTCAAGTGCAGGCCCAAGCCACTTGGCCGTCGATATTGTGAGGCCAGCCGACGCTCCTTCGGCAGCAGTCCACAGCAGCTCATCGTGAGAGAAGCAAGGCTGTCGCCGGAACGCCCGCAGCCTCTCGACACCAGCCATACCATACGACTCCCAGTCTGGTGGGGCAAAGTTGACGGCTTCGTTGAAGTTGAAGCCATGATTGAAGCCTGCATGGTAGGCCTGGGGGAAAGTGATGACCATCTGGCCGGCGCGCTGATCGACCGCATACACACGAACACCCGCCTTGGTGAGCTGCTCGGGGGTGAGCAAGGTGACAAGCTGGAAAAGTAGATCGGGCTGCGTTTCAAAGAGTTCTGGCACAGCCTCTCGCATGGCGGCTTCAAATTTTTCAGCATCGTGACCGGGGATGCCGTACCATGTTTTTGTGGCGCCAAAATGCTGGTAATTGGCAGAATAGGCATAATGATCTTCATTGTGCCAGCAGAACGTAGAGAAGATCATGCCAACATACACCCAAGGGACCGTCATGCCAGAAATGTCCGACTTGATATGTCGAAATAGACTTTCCGAAGCGAATGGGAGCACATTGAGGTTCCAGCCATCCGCAGTGTAAGGATTACCCGGATTTTTTTCGAGCGTGGGAAACCCAGAACCGTGTGTTGTGCAGTGAAT
The DNA here is from genome assembly GCA_030411535.1 of Beauveria australis. Taxonomy (NCBI): domain Eukaryota; kingdom Fungi; phylum Ascomycota; class Sordariomycetes; order Hypocreales; family Cordycipitaceae; genus Beauveria; species Beauveria australis. The sequence continues at coordinate 7,231 of JAPERH010000038.1, read as the reverse complement.
ATCGGCGCCATACTCTACTTCGACAGTTTCTTCCAAATCAGCAACTAGACGCCAAAATTCATTCTCGACATCTTCTTCGGTGACGGGTCTGGCGCATTTCAAGGCACTGTCGAATGGCATCTTCTTCTCAAAGTAGCCCTGCTTGAAGTCGTTTGCCTTTTGCTGGAATTGCTTGAGCGAGTATAAACCGCCCTCTTCGAAGCCAAATTGTCCGTCGCCCACAAGACAGCGCGGGCAGTTCCATTCAGCGTCAGGCTTGCGCTTCACAGGTGGGTCCAGACAGAGACCGTGGTACGAGTTGTCACAAGACTCGCAGACGAGCAATGGGCCAGCATCCTCGCCTTGGCCGCAGGTCTCGCAAGCTTCGCGGGGGGGGAGGTCTTCTTCACGCGGTATGCGAGGGACAGACGGCCGAAAGGGCGTCATATGTGAGCCAGCAACGGTAGGAATATTTTCCTTTTTTAGACGCTTGCTGCGACGATTTGTGGCATCTTCGTTGTCGCCGTCGACTTCCTTCTTGGAGGCATCAGACGTATCATCAGTGCTAATCCCCCTCTTGACGTGAGCGGCACCAGCGAGACCAGGGTGATCATCGGGTGTCGCATTTCGAGTGCTAGCCACTTCTGGTGTAAAGCTTTTGCGCTCGCCCGATATTCTGTTGATGCTTGTGAAACCGGAATTGACAGCCGTGAATCCGGAACCTCCGGAAGTGGGCGCAATAGGCGCATCCACCATGGGGGTATCACGGTTGGCTTCCCGCTTGAGACCGTTTTGCAGGGCCTCTGAAGCATGCCTGGCGGGGGACTCGGCTTTTGCGCCAGATGGCGTATTGACTTGGGAACGCTTGACGGGGGTTTGAGCGGGACTGGGCGTCAGCGGACCGCCGTATTCCTGCTCGAGCTGTTGGTGGACGCCGGGTTTGGCGATGCGAAGATACTCTTCATAAGGGCAGAGCCATCGTTGATAAGAGTTTTTGAGGGACGTAGAAAGTGAGGACATGATCTTGCCACTGTAGCCAAGATCGCGCCCGATTTCCGCCCACTTTTTGTGTTTGCAGACCTTGTCGAAGCCACCCCTTGACTCGACAGCCTTTTTTAAGCGGTAGAGGTCTAAAGGCTTCTTGTCGACATATGGCAGACGGTGCAGATTGTTGCCTTGCTGCTTGTGGAATTTGGCAAGTCCGTCCAAGTATGTCAAGTTTGCGCGCGTACCTGTAGTGAGATGTGAGTTGGGGTGTGACAAAACATTTGTTGAGATTTGACGAAAACATACTGCCTTCAACAGAGTTGAGTTCCTGTTTTCGAGTTCGAAAATGGAATTTCTGTGGCCGAGTCAGTAAGGCAACGTTGATAGCGGTGCGGGCGTGGCAGTAGAAATGAGGCCAAGGTGAAAACTGACCTCGGTGTCAATGGCGAAATCGGGATTCCAAGAGTCCGGCGGGATAATCTTGCAGATACCATACTGCGAAGCCTCAGGGCCAATTTTCTTGATGTATTCTAAGGGGTCGCGCCACTCCTCTGGCGTCGGACAGTAGGTCGGTGCATCGGAGATACCGTGGGGTCTGCTGGTCTTCTTGGTGGTTTCGCGAGGAGCAGTGGGCTGCCCACGGCGTTCGACAGACGTCAGGTCGAGAGCTGTACTAGACATGGCACTAAGAGGAATGGTGGCTGTAGGATGATAGCCATTGGAGTTGAGCTTTGATTTGGGTTTGGTTGGGCCGACAGAACTGCGTGCACTCGTCGTGACGGTTGCATTGGCCGTCATTGCGGGAGCCATGATCCGAGTGAAATGGATTATTAGAGTGTATTATAACAAAGAGAAATTGATGGATCGGGCCGGCCAAGAAAGTCGAGGATTTGATGTTCAAAGGGAAAAAAACGAGTCGCGAGGGAGCGATGCGCCGTGAAACAAAGTATAGTATTGTCAAGATACCAGGGGCATCGTCGCGGAGGTGCAAGAGGCGTCGTCGACAATGCGACCGGTCGGATATCGTAAAAACGGAGGGCCGGGGCTCAAAGTCTGGACAAATCTGTTTTGAAGGTTAGATATGGCAGCCGCATGCAAACGAAAGGGACAAGTCGAGTGCAGACGGTAGGTAGGGGTCGTGTGCGCGGCAAATTGAATTGGCATCAAAAAAGAAGGCTTGAAAATAATAGCAAGTAGGCTTACCGAAGGTATCTGTACAAAAGCCAACAAAAAGTATACGAGTTCAACTAGCAGCACGAGGCTCGCCTAGCCGTGAAGGAACGTCGAGAGGGAGAAAATCGAGTCATGCAGGGTGAGGGCGGGTGTTGGTGTAAGGTGTAGATATCGAAACGATGAGGGCGGGCGAGGAATGGGTCGAGGGAACGGTCCCCCAGACCGGGGCCAGATGTGAGGAAGTCATTGTCGCCGGGGTACCTGTTTGATGCTGCAAAATGGCGTAGACAAGCAGGTACCCTGCGCGACAGCAACTTGCAGCAGTCTGTGTAGCAAGCGTGCAGCGTTCTGGTGCTGGTGCTGCGCGGCTCCACTTTTCCCTATTTTTAAGCCGGAGCAGACAGGCTGCATATGGCAGGGTACTTGCTGCATGTATGATTTTGTCACCAGCAGCCAAAGTACCTCGCCGTCAAATTGGAGCCTTTTTGGTGCCGGGCCTGGCAAAGCGCGGCCTCTCTTCCGCAAAGTTCCGCAAATGTATCCGGAACTCGAGGCTACCAGCTTTACCGGCCAGAAACCCTCTTGTCCAAGTTTCTTGTACTTACCCTCTACCTGCACTCGACACAATGCATGTGAGCCGCAGCCCCAGAGCCATGAGCCAATGGCGCAAGACTTGACCCTGGGCGTCCCCATCAACCATCGATTCCTCTAAATCGACCTCGTTGCCAAGAATAATTATGCTCGTCGCGGTGCTACTTTTCGTATCTTCGTGGGCAGGCCGTTGTGACCACCACAAGCAGGGGATATTGGTCGGTGCGACAGATGCCGATGCGGCACAGCAGGGCCAAAAGTTGAGACTAGTATCACGGCAGCATCAAATATTGCCTAGCCCAAACAATACGTACTACCCATATTCTGGTCCTGACTCAACTTTTATTTTGATAGATGATGTGCGATTCAGCAGTCGCAGATGTCAACATCCAACAGTAGGTATTAGTTTGTGACTAATTGAATATTCACACAAGTAAATATTTAGATCCCCGACCCAGGATTGGCAACCCACGCCCATGTCCGGAATAGCCGAGGGTGGAATTGTCTGGCAGGTATCAGTGACATATCTGCGTTGTCTGTGCGTACGTAGAAAGTTGGTCCAATAACTATGGCTATGCAATGGGCTTATCATATTGATAATTGTGTGATCACATCCCCAGCCCCATTTCATCACTACAGCCAATTTTAAACCCTCAACAGAAGACGAATATCTCCTTGCATTGCCACAGCTTACCCGAATAAGTTCAATAAAGATACATGCCATCGACGTCAAGCCCTCTTGAGGATATCCCGCGCCAACCGTAGTCAGTGCTGCCATTGAGTGAGACAGCATCAGGTCAAGCTAGATCGCCCAACCATAGATACTGTTCCATGTCAAATTGGTCTTCTAGCCATGAGCGGAGTCGTCGCTGTCTACGGATTAGATCGTACATTTCTCGTTTAGGGCTCTAGCCGTGAAAATGCCGACCAACTGCGTATGAGAACCCTGCAACCGACTCGGACCCGACCAAGCAGCCTTCTCCATCTTGTCGTGCCGGGGACAATGTAATAAGGTTATTAAAATCCGTTGACCAATGATACGTACATCTCACTACCCTTTTAGCTTGTTTTCTGTCCAAGTGGACTATGATCCCCTGTCGCAGTGCAACCGAAGGTTTTTAAGTTGGCCCAAATCAAGGTACCGGGTACGCGTGTGACGTCAATGAAGCGACGCCCATCTCCAGCACGAGCGAGCCTGCAGAAGAGCTATAAAACAAGCAATGGAGCTTTGGTCTTAAAAATCTGCCCCGACGCAGAGGTCTTATAGTCACATTGCAGGTAAATAGAAACCATTGTTTGAGTCACAAGCATGGCTAAAAGCACGTTCTTGCGCGCCTTGCCTCTGGCGGTCTCGGTCTCAGCCTCGACCTTGTATTCAACGTACGACTTCAACCCTCTACACCATCTCACCGGCATCGCACCGTACTTTGAACCGCAAGATCCCCCCACATCTCCCGACGCCCCCCAAGGTTGCACCGCAGAGCGCGCAGCCTACCTCGTCCGCCATGCCGCCATCTACGCCAACGATTTTGACTACGATGAGTACATTGAAGGCTTCGTCAAGAAGCTGGGCAACACCACCGTCGACTGGACAAAGGTTCCCGAGCTGAGCTTCCTCGCCGGTTGGAATGCTCCCATCAGCGACGACGAGATCTCGCTCCTGACCCGCGTCGGCCGCCTCGAGGCCACCCAGCTCGGGGTCGACCTCAACTTTCGGTACCCCAACTTTAGCGTCCCCAAGCAGGTCTGGACCTCGTCAGCCTCGCGCACGCTGCAGTCGGCCAAGTCGTTTGCCCGCGGCCTGGAGGCGGACGAGAGCAGCATCAAGATCAACAGCATCTACGAGTCCAAGGAGTCGGGCGCCGACAGCCTGACGCCGTACAAGGCCTGTCCGGCCTACTCGTCCTCGGCCGGCAGCGATGAATCGGACGAGTTTACCGATAAATACACCAAGCCCATCGTAGCCCGCCTGAAAAAGGCCGCGCCCGGTTTCAACTTTACCGACAAGGACATCTTTGGCATGCAGCAGCTGTGCGGTTACGAGACGGTGATTCGCGGCAAGTCACCGTTTTGCAGTTTGAAGCTCTTCACCCCGGATGACTGGCTGGCTTGGGAGTACTCGGAGGACGTCCGCTACCACTACAATGTCGGCTACGGCAGCAACGTTGCCGGCTACAACGGCCTCCCCTGGCTCAAGGCAACCGGCGAGCTTCTCATGAGCAACGCGAAAACCGGCAGCAACGCCAACAGCAGCGGCCACGTCGACGATTTGCTCGTGAGCTTCACGCACCGCGAATTGCCGCCCATGGTCATTGTCGCCATGGGCCTCTTCAACAACTCGGATTTTGGCGGCGCGTCCAACGTCAACGACACCATGCCCACCGATCGCATCAACTATCGCCGGGCGTGGAAGAGCTCCAACATTTTGCCCTTCTTGGGCAACATTGCCATCGAGCGCCTCCAGTGCCGCGGCAGCTACGGCTATGATGACGGCGAGTTTTACAGAGTGCTCGTCAACAGCTCCCCGCAGCCGCTACCCAGCTGCGCGGATGGACCGGGCACGAGCTGCTCTCGCGATGCCTTTGGCCAGTATCTGAAGCAGCGGGCGGATAGATTTAGCGGTTTTACTGAGCATTGCAAAGCGACTTATAAAAATAGCACAGATACAATATCGTTGTATGCCGCGAGCAACAACAGCACCATGAGATGAATCCAGGGTTAGAGCATAGCACAAGAGGCAAGGAACAAGAGTAAATAAATAATGATGCATGAAAGCTATCTAAAATAGACATTATTTGACGAAATGTAGTGTTGCAGTATGCTGCGAATAGCGCGGCCACGTTTTTGCACAATTCTCCACCGTGATCTGAAAGCTGCATCATCGCATTTAGAGGACAGTGACGGGGGTGCAGCCAAGATTGACGAGACCCTGGTATAATTATGTTAGCATCCATTGTAACAAATGTATTTTTGCTGTTGCTCATGTGCACTCACGTTTTGGTTCTGCTCGCCACAGCAGACACTTTGCTGGCGGCACTTGTTCTCGATGGGGACAACCTGGTTCAGAAGGATGTTGACACTGAGCGGGGAGCACTCGCTGGTGAGGAGCTTGCGGAGATCCAGATCGCTGAGAACGCTGGCGCCAGTGAGTTTGTTGGTGACAGACTGGTCATTGCAGCAATAGAGCTGGTTGCCGTTGCCGCAAATGTCGCCAGTCTTGACACTGGGTCCACCGTGGGGAACGGCGGCAGCAAAGGCCATGAGGGTAGCGAAGATGGTGGTGGAAAGCATTTTGACTGGTGTTGAAGAAGGGGTTGATTTGGTGTTTGAAAAGGTTGATTGAGTGTTTGAAAGGTGGTAGGGTAGTAGTTGCTGTGTTGAGAGGCTTGAGTGGTGAGTGATGATGATGCTTTGGAACGGGAACAAGCTGTCCTACTTATACTTTTCTCTGGTGCAAGATGAGCTGCCCGACATCCCGCCAGGCCGACATTGACTACCAGATTGGGTTGTATTCGGAAACTTGAATCCCTGAGCTTCCTAGTACGGCGGCTTGTGTCTCGGTCCTTTGACAGTAGTAAGGGCGATGAAGCTCGACTGCACGGACGGTCTCAATCACTCACCTCACCTCAATTTCATCTTGCCTGAAACAACATGTGGCTTTGCTTTTGAAAGGGCTGCTTGAACTTGCCCGCGTTGACGTCTTTGCTCCATTCATCTCTGTCTACTACTGGACAGCGCAGCTGAGACTCACAATGTCGGCGGGAGTGAGACCCGAGCAAGTGAGAGAGAGCATACACTCAATGATCACGGGCTAGTGTCTGAGATGTACGTCTTTTTCCTTTTGACTGCAACAGCATATGAATCAAAAAGGGCTGTATGGCTGTCTCTGACATTGTTCGAAAAGATCATCAGAAACTAACCAAAGCGGGTGTAGCAAGAAGTAAGGGAAGCAAGGTGAATCAAAAACGGGCGAGAGAGACAAGTCAAAGGCGGTCCGTGTTAACTAGCTGCCTGATTGAAACCTGCATAGTATATGGACTCGTAGGGTTTGTTGTTGTTTCACGAGTGAAGCTGAAGTCGCAATAGATTATGCCCGTCGTCACTAGCCCATCAAAGGAGTACACCAAGGCTAGGCAGCTTTAGTCCACGAGGTGAAGCGGTGAGTGCAAAGAACAGATAAAACATTACAGCAGTCTAGTCTGAGACAGTTTAAAATTTTGGCCGAATTGGCCTTTTTCTGAGGGTGCCATCCAATCATCTCAAGTGCTCGGAACATGATGTGTATTTGAAAACGGTCCTTTACCACTCCACAAACCAGGAGATCGTGGGACTAGGGTATTTTCGCCCTTCTGCCTACATGATTCGGCGCAATTTCGACGGCCAACGCATTTGCAAGGCAGGGGCAGAAGACATGACGTGTCAGCTCCAATGAATGGCGGACAATCATTCGGCCTATTGCAATGATGTATGGTCGGATCCGGGGGAGAGAGGGGGGGGGGGG
>JAPERH010000037.1:0-72361 GCA_030411535.1 Beauveria australis | reverse complement strand
CGAGCTTCCGCTGCCTCTGAACCGGTAAATTTGAACTGGGCGATCGATTTGACAGCAGTCATGGATCATGCCGGGCGGGAATCCCACTCGTGGCGGCTTTCGCGCGATTAAACCCCGTACTGGGGGCATGATTGTGATTTTCTTTATGCGGGGTCTTGGTAAGTTGCACCGAGCAAGCCATTCATGCAGGAGCGATGATTACGACTCAGCGCGCTTGCACAGAAGCGCCTACAATATGGACTGCCTTTGCATTGTAGCAACAGGCAACAGTGTCAGGAGTGTGTGCTGAAAGTGGTGTTCGCAAGTAGCTGCAAAATTATGCCAGTGTCTCAGAGCCTGCCGTGTGGCATCGCCAAGGGATAGAAAAGAAAAAAAGAAAAGAGGGTCAACCTCATTTGGCGACGGATACTTGTCACATGTTTGCCGTTTGCTGTGCGATTAAGCTCCTTGTCAAAGAAATGGCTTGACACATGTTGGTTCGCCAATGTGAGACTGCACAGGGGTCAAGTGCAAGCTGCGTGTGAATAACCAAGCAGAGGTTTCGAGGGCACAATCTGGTCATAGCCAGTCAAGTTGGCCGTCCGTCTGATCCAGAACCCATTGTCCAGACTAGTCGCCCTACGGCAGCCTATAGGCTGCCATGCTGCCCCTTTCATAATGTGGGCAGCCAGACTAACCAACTAGCTAGGAGTTCTAAGACAGTTTATCCCTTCCTGTGACCAGCGAGAAGCCGGACTACGATCACGCCCTTGACGACGTCTTCTAACTGTTGCGAGTACACCCTGAACCGTGCCTGCGGCCTTTGAGGAGGCCCAGGACGAGTGGTTATCAGCTTCTAGTCCGGCCACCGTTAGTTACTAGGTCTTCCAGTCGATCAGCAGGCTGTACCTAATAAGCTACGACGCCACCGAGTAAAGATTGGCGAGGAAAATTGGGGAAGAAAATACCAGAGTGGCTGAAAGACAAGTAACGAATCCCTCTTGTCAAACACAGCTTCCTCTCCGTACAAGTACCACTTGATGTCGTAATCCTCCTCTACATGAGACCTGCAGCCGTAAAACCAGCTAATCTTGGAAATAAAAAAGCGCAGATCTATGAGCTAGTTCATCTCAGTTCAATGCATTGTGGTGAGTAATCCTGATGCTAGGATACTCCCTGATGAAGGGGAAAGTCGAGGGTGGTAAAGTGCACATCAGCTTAGATGATGCATGGCAAGGTCACGGCAATTGCAGAACCATGACCAGTGTCTCACAAAAACCAGCCCGTTTTTTGTTCATTGCAAAATGCCTGATCCCTGAAAAATCAGCACACCAGCCGCAATGAAACAGCATGGAACAGAAACATGGCATCTTTTTTTGGGCCGCTCGTAGAGATGACACGCTGCCGGATCCTCGCGCTTTTGACAAGGGGCGTTGGGAGCGGGAAGCGGTTGCTCCGCTAGAGTTGGCCAAGACATGCATCTCAGCCCGGAGCGCGATCCTACATGGTTTTAATTTGCAAGCCGTGCGATCTACTCCGTACATGATCCCTGTGGCCGCTCGGCCAGCCAGCCATGGCCATGATGTAGGTCTACTTTGGCCGCAGCGCACAATATCCGTATATTTTATTATCATGTTTTTGAGCCCGAAATTGGCCAAGACTTTGCCGTGCTTTCGGCCGGTCTGTTCGTTCTCTCCGACTTTGACCCGCGACTGCATGTCGATGAAGCGGCAGAGTACAGTTTGCGGAAACAGTTTACACCCATGATGGAATTTATTCGTCAGGATACTGGTCGACATAGTCCGTACGACCGTCCAAAATAAGAGCAGAGTTCAAGCGTACACTCCAGCGCACCATGTCTGTCATTGGCTCCTTTCTATACGCGCCCTTGTGGTCACCAATATCACTCATTGCGCCCGGTAGGCCTGCCCGCCGATGAGAATGGAAATATGGTGGTTGTGGTGCAATGCAGACACCCTTTTTTCTGCCATGCGTGCCCTCACAGAAAAAGCGCATTAAAATATCGTAGGCGTCCGTAACGGGCTTGAGAGCAATCTCTTCCAGAATCCGTCTTGCACCCCGCTGGCTCAGCGCGTACCCTACGGTGCAGACGCCTTCCTGCGCGTGATGTACGGCTCGAGTATGTTCCGAATATTTTTCCTTTAGGGTAAATGGCACGTTGATGGACCAAAGGTTACGCTGCGGCGCCACAGTCGTATCGCCCTCGTAGATGACACGGCCTTTGGGTATGTTGGTCGACTGTGGGAATGGAAAGTGCAGTCCACAGTTTCCAACCCAGAGGAGGTCCCAATCATCGCCGTAGGGTGAAAGGGTAGGCGGTATAGTCACAGGGAGATTATGAAAGGATATTTCGTGACCCTCCGGCTGCGAAGGGTCATTCATGGTAACGTCAGCATAAGACGGGTTTGAGTGAGAGGACCCTGCCAATGGCTGGATGAGGGCTCTTGTGGCAAGCGCAAAATCGTGTAATTGTTGACGGATTCTCACATCCCAATCGGCATCGTCCTCGAGGATCAAGACGGAAGAGAGGTTTTGTCGAACTACCCTAAATATTGCACAGTCAGTCTCACTTGGGAAGCTGTATAAGCGTGACTGGACTTACTCGGCGACGGCATTCATGTGGCCCCTCCAGCAGCCCAACACGGGTGCATCAAGGGTCACACCAGCTTCCGTAACCGGAATGGCCTTTTCAGCAATGTGCTCGCCTCTGACTCCGTCCATGAAGTCTACCTTTAGATTGCTAAGCGCCGCCTGAAGCGTTAGACCATCGCGGCGATCAGTCCGCTCCGGCAAGCCGACAACAAAAATCTTTTCAAACTAAACAGGGAAAAGAAAGGAAACAATGTTAGTGAGACGGCTTTTTATCGGCCATGCTCGGTATAGAAAACATCGCCAAGGCGGGCCTGGAGACTTACACCCAATGTCGCATTGTTGATATGTTGTAGCGCACCTTGTCCTTGCGCTACAAGTTTGGTAGTGAGCAGAGGTCTCGGTACTGCAAGAGAGAGTACAATTGTGAGAAAAACGGCCAATATGACAGTCCATAATGACCGACGAGGGAGTTGCTGAATCATGCTGGGCTATTAGGCCTGTGGGAAATTTTCCCTTGAAGCAAGTATTATAAGAGAAGTTTGCTCTGTCGCACCAGGCAGACTTCGTGCGTTTCCACATCAAATATGCCGTTCAATGGACAGCATCGAAACTGAAAAGAGATTGGCTACACCCGTAATTAAATGTAGATAAACTCACTAAACACCGAGATGGTCCGCAGCCAGGGCGGAACTCGCTTCCCCCGCCTTTAAGCGCTGAGTTTCGCTGCGTCTCTTTGGCGAATTTCTGATTGGAGAACGATGGAAATAGCTGTAACTCTACTCGCATAAGCCACATTCCTCGCGTCGACTCTGGCTTGAGCGCCTAAGGCTGCCCATCGAATCCTTGCCCCTGAGCTGGTCGGCTGGGTTTTGCACCCTGCACCAGGCTCCAACACACCATGGCCAGCCACACTGTACGTTGGGCCTGTACGTGGCTTGTTCGTCTTCAGGAACAAGGACCAGGGTATAATTGGCAGAGATCCGCCTCGAGGCGTCTTTTGTGCTCGAGCGCCTGAACAAAATTGCTGTCGGTGTCTCGAAAGCAGACTTTTGCAGTATTCATCTCTCCAACCGGTACACAATCAGCTAATGTCTATACATGCTGTAGATATGTTTACAACATCATTCATTTCAGAATTAAAAAAACGGCCTTCGAAAAGCCTTGCACACACTGGGTGTCTAAATTAGCCCTTTCAGTCATTGACTCATTGTTGATATTAACCGCTGTGCTGGCGCAATAAAGAACCCCTTGTAGAGGACTGCGCCTGCCTTTATCAGAGACAGTGGCTTGCAAGCCTCACTGGAATGCACCCAGGTATAGAATCCAAGCGCGCGGCTGCAAGGCCTGGCGAAGCCAACACAAAGGCCATCAAGGTTTACGAAATGATCGCCCGCCGTTTGGGAGAGACCGAAGCTGAATATTGCGCCGGTTCTCGACTGCAAGCGGTGTACAAACCTCAAGAATGCAATCCTTGATTGGATACTTGCACCTGATGAGGAACAATGAACTACGCCCCGTCCTGCATGTACCCGGGTTGACCCCTGCAGCCTTGCCACGATGGCTTCAGTACAGCAAGAGGCTTGTGGCATCTCGTTACTCTCAGTGGTTCCAAATGACTGATAAGAATTTGAACTTTTGATTTTGTAGAATTTCTCGCGCGCTCATCTGCTCACGTTTCTTCACTTGACTACTGTCCGGCCTCAAATTCATCTTCAGCCGTCCACACCACAGGAACCTCGAAGCCCAAGCATGGCATTGAGCTAGCTCCATGCTACAGGGTAGAAATCTGTCCTTGAATTTGGGCACAAGACCAAGAAATATGGTGGCCTTTATGTTATTTGTCTTGCAGCTGATTTTCCTTGCACAGCCCATATCGTGCGAGTTTACAAACCCGGCAACGCAGAATGAAATCTTGATCCTCGGACAGCCTATCCGTGTCACATATCGCGGTATAGATTATAAAAATTACACCATTGCGTTATGGCAGCAGCTGCCTCAAGGCGGAGGAGCGATACTCGGCCCAGCCCTATATGGTTCGTTGGTCGTCCCCTGTCTCTCTCTGCATTTATTTGCTCTTTTCCTGCCAACCTAGAAGTGCGACGCGACTGCGAGGTAGAGAATGTTTGAAAAGAAGACAAAAACAAGGCAGAGATGAGTGTGAGATAGTGATGCTTTTACAAGCTAACTCGATTTTTTTTTTTTCAAAATAGTGACAACAGACGGCGGCGGATCGAAAAGTTTCGACTGGGTTGTACAGCTGTACGGGTTTGACCTCGACTATTCCGACAAATTCTTCTTTTGGCTCTTTCAGGGCGACTATTCGAATCAGGGTCACCCTGATCAGGCAAAACACATGGTGTCCGGTTACTTTATTATTTCGAAAGCTTCTCCTTCGACATCCTCCTCGTCGGCGAGCGCAACTCTCACCCCTACAGCCACCAGCCAACAAACTACAGCCACCAACCAGCAAACCTCAACTTCAGCCCCGTCGAATAGTAAAGGCATCTCAACGGGTTCTAAGGCTGGCATTGCGGTAGGTGCCGTGGGCGGTGCTCTTGCCATTATCGGCGCCGCGGCATTCTTCGTGCGGTACAGGACGCGCAAGAGCAGAGAGGTGCAAAAGGCATCGGCTTCGAGCGGCGGCAACCATCTCTATCCGCCATCATATTGCTCTCCGCCAGCTTTTGGTGCTGAGTTGTACTACAAATCTCATGGCGTAGCATCATCTGCTCCGCACAACGACATGCCACGCGATCATGGGTTCAGTGGCCAGCCAATCGCTCATGCTCGTCATCTCAATCAAGCGCCAGTGGAAATGGGCGCCTGATGGAGGTGCTGTAAAAGCGTCGAAGGAGGTGACTCGAGGCGAGGGCGCTTTGCATCAAGATAACGTTTGTGCGGGGAAGTTGGTGATGCCTCGAGAAGAAATGTACAAATAAGCGAACCCTGAAAAATTCTCGAGCCATACGCAAGATGAGATGCAAATATTAAGAACAAGGCCAAACTTACTACTGATCATGATACTGTAGCGCGCTAGAGAGACAGCGGGCTCATAGGGCTGTGCGCATTACCACCTTCATTAGCTGCTGAGATGTAGGAATTCCTTCTTTGTCCTTTGTCAAGACGTGAAGCGCAATTTTAATTCTCATCCCCCAGCATGAAGCTATTGTTTCTTGTAACTTGTCGCCAAATGTAGTATCGCGCTTCGCGTCCTTTGCTCCGTCTGACTGTACGTGTTTTTGAGACATCAAACCTGCGGCAGAGCAGGATGACTCTGCTGAACGAACGAGGGAAAATTATTTCCTTTCCATATGAGAGGACGGTATGCGCTCTGCTGCTCAACGACTGGCTTGTGTAAAGCTTTGATAGTGAAAGGCGGAGCTAGCATTGCTCCGTATCTTAGGCCGCGCCATGAAGTAGAGCCTTTGGAATTACATGCATCCAATTGCAAGCCGCTTCGATTCTCAGATGACGCTAGTTAACACATAATAAAAACATACTCATAACGAGAGTTGCTGCAGCCACAAACTGGCGATGGCGTGGCGCTTCCGAACTTGCCGGTTTTAATTCGCCCCGCTGACAACCTTGACATCTTGGCGATTTGTATTCCTTTCCGCAAGGACGTAACTATTTTCATCGAATATGTTGACCAGAGAATTCACCCCTGGTTTACACGTCACTCATCTGAACGAATGAGTGAAAGATCTTCGCACTGACTCATCAACAGGGACTCAAGGCATTCGCCCCTTCTGGCCTTGTCAGCAACAACTCTGAGTCATCTGGCGAGCAAGCTGCACAGCCTCGTTTGCTAAAACTTTTGATAAAATGATTAAAAAAAAAGGCTCCCCCAATTGCTCGACAGCCCGATTGAATGCGTCGCTATGAGTTCATACTCCATTGACCTCAAACTCTCCCCGTGTTCTACGCCATTTTCGCGCCGCATTGCAAAAAGCAAATAATTCGCGTCGGCCGACAATTGCTGCGCGTAGGAGCGCGTTTCTACAATGGCAGCGCTCGCCAAAGTCGCGCAGGGCCTCTATGTGGCTTTGACGCTCACTGCGCTCATCTATACCTTCTTCAGCTTCGTCGCACATTACGCACAGGATAATGCCTCGTTCAATACAGTCTCACGAGGCATTGTGCGCCTAGTCGCAGTCGGCGCCTTGCTAACGACGCTCGGCGCCGAGGCCGTACTATTGAGCACTCAAACGCCAGTGCCTATGGCGTCCACAGAACATACTCTCAGCCTGGTCTATACATTTGCGGCTTGGTTTTTCATGTGCCTGCGAAAGAGATTGCTGGTCGTCGACTTATTTTCCCTATCGCTTCTTGCCATTGTGCTCGGTGGGCCGCTATTAGTGGTTGAGGTTGTCTCCGGGACCGCGACTCGCATTTACACACTACAAGTTATGCGTCTCGTCATTGCACTACTACTTCTTGTGGATAGTGCAAGATGGCTGCGAAAGAAATCGAAACCTGAGCAGAAACTGGACGATGAGGCGCAGCCTTTGCTCGCAGACAGTGCTTCGGCAAGGTCTTCTCACAGCTCCTTTGACTCTCACACTCTGGGTGCTGATTCCCCAGTCAAGATTCAAAGTGACAGAGACAGCGATACCGCATCCGTCGCCAGCGACGACTCCGAGGACGACTTTGACTCGGCGGCTAGTCGGCTTCGCAGAAGCGGAAGCTGGGTCGAGTACCTCGGCAACTTCAAAGTGTTTCTGCCGAGCCTCATTCCCCGCAACGACGTCAAGGTCCAGGCCTGCCTGGTCATCTGCATACTTGCAGTACTCACCGGGAGAGCACTCACCATCATTGTTCCACAGCAGCTGGGCAAAGTGGCTGACGAGCTCGTCTCGGGCAACTTGCCCATCAAGGCGTTGCTAGTGTACTACCTACTTACTCTGCTTGATGGCGACTGTGGTATTGGCTTCGTCGAGAAGTTGACAAAAATACCTGTGCAGCAGTTTTCTTTCAAGAAATTGTCCAACCTGGCGTTTAGCCATGTGATGAGCCTCGAGATGAACTTTCACGACAGCCAGGACTCTGCCGAAGTCATGAAGGCCGTCGAACAGGGCGAGGCGCTGACCAACATCCTCGACACGGCCATTCTCGAGATGATGCCCACTGTCCTCGATACCGGCACAGCCTTTGCTGTTCTCTACGCCAAGTTTAACGCTGCTGTTGCCATTACCATGGTCACCGCCGCCGTTCTCTTTCTGACAGTCGAAATTGTGACCTCGAGCTGGAACATTGACAATCGCCGGCGTGTCACCAAGGCAGAGCGCCAGCAGACTCGCATTATGCACCAAGCTGTGCAGGGCTGGCGGACCGTATCGGCTTTCAACATGTTTTCCCATGAGAGACGCCGCTACGGAGACGCCGTCGGCGCCAACAACCGTGCAAAGTTCAACTGGGGCGTCCGCGATGCTTATATTGAGGCCATACTTGGCGTCATTATGCCCACTACGTTCTTCTGCCTTGCGCTCATCCTCGCTCGTGAAATATCCGCCGGCCGTGCTTCGCCAGGTGACTTTGTCTTTTTAGTGCAGTACTGGGAGATGCTCCTGTGGCCGCTCAAGTATCTATCTCAAGATTACCGCTACCTCATGAAGGACCTGATTGACGCCGAGCGCCTACTCGCGCTCCTCAAGACAGAGCCGAAAATCACAGACGATCCCGACGCCGTGCCATTGGGGCCCGTTAGAGGAGCCGTTAAATTTGAGCATGTTGATTTTGCCTACGATGCTCGAAAGGGTGCTCTTCACGACGTCAACATCTCTGCAGCACCTGGAGAGACGATTGCGCTGGTCGGTGCCACGGGCGCGGGCAAGTCGACCATCACCAAGCTGTTGATGCGCTACTACGATATCACTGGTGGACGCATCACCATCGACGGGACTGACATTCGTTCCGTAACGCAGGGATCCTTGCGCGACGTCATCGGCCTCGTGCCCCAGGACCCTCTGCTGTTCAACGCCACCATCATGGAGAATCTTCGTTACGCCCGGCTTTCAGCTACCGACGAGCAGATTCACGATGCGTGCCGTGCCGCTGCCATCCACGAGCACATTCTCTCCTTTCCCGACGGCTACGCCACCAAGGTCGGCGAGTCTGGCACACGGCTGTCGGGTGGTGAGCTGCAGCGCATCGCCATTGCGCGCGTCTTCCTCAAAGATCCGCCGATCCTGATTCTTGACGAGGCTACGAGTGCTGTTGACACCAATACCGAAGTGTCGATCCAGCTAGGGCTCAGAAGAGTGAGCGAGAAGCGCACTACGTTTGTGGTTGCGCATCGTCTGTCGACTGTCGTGCGCGCAGACCAGATCCTCGTGCTTGATGCAGGGCAGATTGTGGAAAGTGGCACGCATCAGGAGCTGCTGCGTCAAAGAGGAAAGTACTATTCGCTCTGGGAGAACCAGCGAGGCGGCATGTTGGAGATTGAGACGTCAGAGACGGAAGTGGACGAGTAGCTTGGTTAGACAGGGAAATATAATATCCTTGCGCCTGATTCCAGGGTTTTGTTCAAGATAGTTGCAGTATATACGACGTGTCCAGAGCTCAGTCTACAGCAGCCAAAGCTGATAGTCTAGCAAAAGCGCTGAATATAGCAGTCAGATTCGTCGGTGATGGAAACATGGAGGTATGACTCACTAGACTAATCGCCGATAGCTACTAACAAAGGGCCGCCTTTCTAGATTATAGTAAACAACAGATTTAGCGTTGACCAAGTGATCAGCCACTTTATGATCTACTCAAATACTGCAGTTTCTTCTCCTTAAGAACGACGCTCCTCATTGCCGACCAGCCTATCGAGCGACTGGAGTTTATCCCACAGCAAGGGGTATCTGCATGGCGACATCAAGCCAAACAGCATGGCCATGGGACAGGGCGAACAGGGCAACGTGCCTTTTTTTTTTTTTTTTTTTTTTTATAACTTTGCAACAGCCAGAAAATTTGGACATACGTTCGCTAGCGCATGGGCAAAAGCCAGATTATCGTCATCTTCGCGAGCTCTTCCGCCGCGCCTTCCGCAATCATGATTATCAGGACGACAATCTCTACAATTGGACCTTGAAGTTGTTCGACGAGGTGCATGATATCAAACCCACGCCCGAGGAGCAGCCCGCGCTGGAAGAGGAGCAACCCGACCCGGCAGAGGAGCAACCCACGCCGGCAGAGGAAACAAGGACCGAGACCAAATCCGGGTAGAATAACTCGTATTATCGATAAACAATATGATACTCAAGATTAAGTTCGTACGCCTCATCAGACGAGATCTTGGCGCCGCATGAATCGGCCTCTGGAGCAGGTTCTGTCAAAGTGCAGCTGTGACTATCAACACTCTCGTAACCTTAGACGGGCTCTGGGTTCACTCGAGCTTATTATCAACCCATTTGGCCCAGTATCAGCTGCCCCTCTACTGGCCAATTGTCAAGGTCCCTATTGATTGGCCATCATCATAAATTCAGGTTCCTTCGGAGCCGTACCACATCGGCCCGCTTCTCGAAATAAGGCAGGAATCCGTCATCAACGTCCGGCAGGCACACCGCAGGGAATAGAACCATGGGTACATATGTGCACGAGTATCACAGCGTGTAGGTCATGGCGCTTAATGACGAAAAGGAATCGTCATTCCTCGACCGGAAACTAATCATGCTTGATTGGTAAAAGAAAAAGTATCTCATGAAATTTAGACCTGCACAGGGTAAATCGAAACCCTCGGATGAGCCTCGCCCCGAAGAGTCTTGCGCAATGTTTCATCGCTTGCGGCTGCGTGTTGCTGGTGCAGGCTGAGGTACCGCTGCGCGCTGCAGCAGAGGGCCTTTTCGCGTTTGAAATGCCCGTGGAGCTGGCGCTTCATCGTCAACACATCGCCGTACGCCTCGTTGAACTCCTTGCGCAGGTTCGCGGTGAAAATGGCGGCGGTGGCGGCTGCGTACGCAATCTTCAGGAGGATCCTGTGGCTGTCGGAGCTGTACTGGGAGTCGTTCTACGACTCCGCCAGCTCGAGCGCTGCCGTCCTGTAGGCCTTGGTCGCCGCGTCGAAATTGTCGTCGGCCTGCTTGTATAGGAGATAGTGAGTGTGAATGAGTGATTCCTCCCTGTACTGAAGGCGCCTGTCCAGATCTCCATCGTACTTGCGCAAAAGTTTCCGTCGAGCGTTGCCATCGTTTACCTCAACAAATTTGACGCTCACCGTGAAGAATGCCCAGAGAGCCTGGAGTCGAGTTCAGCCCATTTCAGTTCGGGCCAGAGGGCGACTCGATAAATAGATATTTCCAGCGTGCAGTAGGGGCGCGCGATAAAGGCCCTTTCCAGTTGAAGGGCCCTTTGTTTTCCAAGATCATTCTCGCCATTTGGCTGATTTGCTTTCGCTTCGAATAAAAGTGACCGTGTCTTCGTTTCTTCGGCTACTGGTGATCCCAGAATTCCCTCTTTGTCCAAATAGCCACAATCGGTTCTTTGCGCAACTTGGAATTGATGCTATCGTTGGAATAGCGTTGGAATAGCATCTTTCAAAGAAAACATGACATATTTTGAAAGAGGGGAGCGGCTGCTATGCATCATTCATGTAGTCCCATTCTGCGATGTGTCGGTGTCACGTCGCCTTTCTTCCTCGCTTCTTGACCTTGAGTAGCTTGTCGATTTCACTTTGGCCTCGCACTCGCAAAGTAAGTTCTGTCATCATTTCTCCCCAGCGCACCTCGCCGCCACACGACGGACAAAAGCACGTCTGCGGGAGGATGGCCTCCGGGTCGCCCTCACCTGCGAGCGCGTGCTTGCTCCAGCAATCCAGATGCCCCATGGCAACACAGTCTCCATTTGGGCACATGGCATGCAGCCCTTGCCCCGACACTAGCTCCTCGTCACAGTGCACGCAGCGGCCCTCTTTTTCAAACGTCACAACGTCTTGCGCCTTTTGCACGTAGGCTTTCACTGGCGCGTAATCGAGTGGCAGCGCCTGGATGCCTGCCTGGTCGTCGTGTGGCCCCAGGATGCCCGCCGTGTCATCCACAAAGTCGGTCAGCACGCGCAGGCCGGGCCTAGCCGGGTTCTCGGCCTTCTTCAGCCACGTCTTCCACGCCCTGTGCGCCTCCTCGGCGAAGAAGTGCAGCGTCAGGGGCCACCGCACGAAGCTGGCCACGCCTGTCAGCAGGTGAATATTGGACATGACGGAGCGCATGCTGAGCGCTGGGCGGCGCGGGCGCCCGTTGCGCTTGGTCTGCGTCGAGACGGCCAGGCGCTCGTCGGCAGGGATGTGCAGTGACAGATGCGGGTTCGCGAGCGCCCACTCGAACTTGAGCGCGGCAATAGAGCTCGGGAAACCGGAAACGAGCGCAACCATTTCCCACGGCCGCAGCTTGTCGCGGGCGGTACGCGCGGCGCCGCCCTTTGTCTCGCCATTGTGCTGCTTTAGTCGCCGCGGCGGGTTCGGCGTCGAGCCAATGTAGAGCGAGGCATGGCGGACCGTCGATCGCAAGACGTAGACTGTGTATAATGCCGGAAGTGGCTTATGCAAGCTTGTCATAATTATCGTTGAATCATTTGCACGTGTAATGGTTGTCTTGATGTGGGAGTCAGAAAACAACGTTTGCTTCCCAGGAGTGAATAAGGGTGGAGAGCTCCTTACGCGACTAGGCCAGGCCGCTGCGGCCAAACTTGTAGGCTACTATGCACCATGAGCGGTCGCGATTCAATGCCTTGCAGCGGGAAATCATGTCTTTATGTAGTAATTGAGGACGAATGCATATTATTGAAACGAAATTGATCATTGGCAATGCCCCTTGACGCCGCTTTGACTCCTTGTCCCAACCACTACATATGGTGTCTGTAGTTACCAAATTTTACAGCAAACCTTGCTTCTGCAAATCATAATATACCTTCTCAGGCATGACATTGCCCTCTCCATCCTCCATCTGCACGACACTACCCTCGTCTACTTTGGCCTTCTTCTCTGTCTTTTGAATCTTCTCCCACAGCTTCATTGCTTCCTCAATCTTGGTGATGTCTCTGAACAGGGCTGTGTTGGTGATGCCGAGACACTTGAGCCCGTAGATGTGGCGAGCCTCATTAAAGTGCTTGTCGAATGAACGCCTTCCCATGTATACATAATTGCCGCAAATCTCGCACTCCAGCTCGACGCCAAGGCCATGCAGACGATACAACCAGTAGGGGATAGGCTTGCCATCCCAGCCTGGCGGCAACTTCAGAGGATTATAGATCTTGTCGTCGTCGTCGTCGTCGTCTTCGTCCTCGCCGTCTCCAGTAGGCTGCCGCTCTTCTTCGGTAGAGTTGAAAAGGTTGTCCAGTTCTTGCTGGCGCTCACGCTCCGTCATGCCCTGCTTGCGCTCCACGTTGACCCTCGTGTCGCTGCGCTCCGTACTCATGGCACTAGCAAGACGTTTCACGCGGTACTCACGTTGAGCAATAGCACGTTCCTTGAGTCGCATAGCTGAGACTGCGCGTCCACCAGTAGTATTGTGAGCAGACTCATTCTGCCTGGCTTTCCTTTGCTCAGCAGCCTTGATATGCTTTCGGCCTGTCAGATGGTTTTTGTATACGTTTTCGTTCTTGAACTCCTTTTCGCAGTCTTCGCACCACACGGCATCGGGGCTGCTGAGGTTATTGGCGCTGCCGTTCGCTGGCGCAGTATTTTGCCACCCTTCCACCTCATCCTTTTGCCACTGGGCATCGAAATCGTCATCGAAAGAGGACAATATCTTGTCCACGTCTTCGAGAGGCCGTGTACGACGCAGGAAGCTTTCCAAGTAGTCTGCCAGACCACCGACATAGCTAAAATACTGATCTGTCATTTTGTCGGCTCTCTTCAGGCCCCCCTGTCCAGGTGTAAAGTGATCAAAGATCTCAAGATATTGTAGATAGTTGGATCGCTTGACGTTGGGAAGATTGAGATAGGCATCGTATGCGGAGTTAAGGTCAAAGAAACGGCCGTACGCCTCTTCACCACTGAAGATAGTGTCGACGATGGAGGGCATATCAGTGTCGTCCGGCCGCCGAGAACGGTATCGCTGCTCCGAGTTTTCTGCTTGTTCGTTGGGATACCTCGCATGATGGGCTCGTATACCTTCGACTTCTTTGTAGAATTCTGCAAAGGGATCGCCGGTGCCGATTTGCTGGATTTCTTGCGCACGGCTGCCGTTTTCGTCCTTGTAGATGGCTAGCAGCGCTTTCGACTGCGATTGGATCTGATCGAGGAGCTGCGCAACTTCGTGATCTCGGTTTAATCGATCGCGAATCTAGTATTTCAATTAAAGGCTGCAATGGCAATTTGTTGCACACTTTCTACTTACATGCTTCGGTTCGTCGCGTACACGGTCTGCAATCGCTTGCTCCAGGCGCTCGAGATCCTCTTGAATGTACCGCTGTTCCTCCAGAACGAGCATTTTGACGGCGTGGGAGGCTCTTCCGAATCTCCAATACTCAAACTTGATCGACTCTCGCGACAACCTATAATATTTGCACTGTGTCGTTAAAACTGACGTGAGAATGGGAGATTGTCGCGCGGAAGGTTTGCGACAAAGTTGGCGGCGAAGCTAGGCGGCCGAAGTATTTCCGACCCGCAAAAAAATATAGCGACTGGTATCACTTTCTGTGATGATCACTACCTCGATTTCATCACTTCATAAGCTTCTAATTACAATAATCGAAATCATGGCTGACGGCTCTGGTGGAATTGACCGCAATGCGGATGAGAAGATGGAGTTCTCGACATCCAAGGAGGTCACCGTGCATCCCACTTTCGAGTCCATGTCTCTGAAGGGTGTGTATTGCAGTGACATCTCGCAAACACTGCCGCTGACTGAATGCTACAGAAAATCTCCTTCGTGGCATATATGCATACGGTTACGAATCGCCCTCGGCTGTCCAATCACGCGCCATCGTCCAAGTTTGCAAAGGCCGCGACACCATTGCACAAGCCCAGTCTGGTACTGGTAAAACCGCAACCTTCTCGATTAGCATGCTGCAAGTCATCGACACTGCTGTTCGCGAGTCACAGGCTCTAGTCCTGTCACCTACGAGAGAACTTGCGACACAAATCCAGTCCGTTGTTATGGCGCTGGGTGATTACTTGAACGTACAGTGCCACGCCTGCATCGGCGGCACCAACGTCGGGGAGGATATTCGCAAGCTTGACTACGGTCAGCACATTGTGTCTGGCACCCCTGGTCGAGTTGCCGACATGATTCGCCGACGCCATCTGCGTACCCGTCATATCAAGATGCTGGTACTTGATGAAGCAGATGAACTTTTAAATAAGGGATTCAGAGAGCAGATCTACGATGTGTACCGCCACCTCCCCCCTGCAACTCAGGTCGTCGTTGTTAGCGCTACTCTGCCATATGACGTGTTGGATATGACCACCAAGTTCATGACCGACCCCGTCCGAATCCTTGTCAAGCGTGACGAACTGACGCTGGAAGGCTTGAAGCAGTACTTCATCGCTGTGGAGAAGGAGGATTGGAAGTTCGATACCCTTTGCGACCTTTACGATACCCTTACCATTACCCAGGCTGTCATCTTCTGCAACACTCGACGCAAAGTTGACTGGCTGACGGACAAGATGCGCGAGGCCAACTTTACTGTCAGCAGCATGCACGGCGAAATGCCCCAGAAGGAGCGCGACAGCATTATGCAAGACTTCCGTCAAGGCAATAGCCGTGTTCTGATCTCTACCGATGTTTGGGCTCGCGGTATCGATGTGCAGCAAGTGAGCTTGGTTATCAACTACGATTTGCCTAGCAACCGCGAGAACTACATCCATCGTATTGGTCGTAGTGGTCGCTTCGGTCGCAAGGGCGTTGCTATCAATTTTGTTACTACGGATGATGTTCGCATTCTTCGCGACATCGAGTGTGAGTAATGCAGCCAGCTGCGGAAAAATATGGGCTGACCGAAATCATAGTATACTACTCGACTCAGATTGACGAAATGCCCATGAATGTCGCTGATCTGATTGGGGCTTAAGCGCAACTGAACTTGCGCCAGAATCACGAGCAAACAGCTAGCAACAAGGCTTCCTTGAATATGCGGCTTCGGCCTCGTCACAGAGGCCAAAAAGATTATGCGTGTGGAGGATATGGGCTAGTTGTAATCGCAGGCAAGTCGCACTGAATTCAACCGCATACTGACCAGAGACTAACAACCGCAATCACAGATTTGAAACTCTCAATATACATTTGTTGACAACGAACTGATTCAGCAATGAACCCAAAACCGACTGACAGGACCGAAAGAGCATACCAGGGTCGCCGTCTATCCAAAGTCGAGCCAGGGCTTTCACGATCCAAGCCAAAAAGCCGACAACAGCTGGAAACTTCTGAGAATGAATGAGGAAGAAGAATATATTCTGCAGTTGGATGGACAGCCCAGCATGAAGTCGTCAGCTATCTTGCAACTGGGGGACTAACACATGTAGGTTAAGCAAAACAGAGCGAAGGTGGCCAGTCAATGAATACATGAATATGTGAAAGACACATGATGATTTCATCGCCATGATGTCCCACATGCGCTTCTATAACGCTCAGAAATAGAGGTGCGTATTCTGTATAGTCGATAACTTGAGCTATCGATTTCATGAAAGAACGCTTCAAATATATCAATTCACGCCACCAAAACTGAAGTGGCTGCCCTGATGTGCCAATGATGTCGATGATAACATCGCCTAGGCTCTGATTAGAGGTTGCAAAGAGCGGCCTTTTACCTAGAGCTTCGTAGAAGCTAGCACTAATTGTCTAAATGTCCGCCGTTTACGCCACCACCCCATTATGGAGTAGCTTACAGACAAAGAGGCGCAGGCGGAGCCCGGAGCCGACAGGCCGAGTTCTCAAGATAGTCTTAGACCATTAATGGGCTGACGACTATTGCTTCTTCCCTTTAGCGTGGTAGCTGTACTTGTTGTCGGATCATATCGATGAGGCATCCACTGCGGCGAATTTGTGAAGACCCCGAAACTGCCGGATCCGGCGAGAGGCTCCGGCCCACCGGGCGCAAGGGTGGAGAATCGGATCCGTATCACGGCGAGTTTCCTCGAGTGGCGTGCAATTTACAGGCTGTGTAGAACAAGCATCGTATGATTGCGTGCCTGGGCACCATATACGCCGACGAAGCCTATGAACAAAACAGGAAAATCTCCGTCAGCTGCACACAAGTGATGAATTCCGACTGGTATTTAAAGCCGACTCTATCTCCTCTTCAAGTTCATGAGCACGCAACTCTCCAACAGCACACAACTATAGCTTACAAAATGTACTACTCAAGTGGCAATTACGAAGCATTTGCCAGACCGCTCAAACCGGCTGGAATCGATACCAAGCGTGCTTGGATTGTCGGTTCTGGCTTGGCGGGCCTTTCTACTGCGGCTTTTCTAGTGCGAGATGCCCAAATGCCGGGTAAAAACATCACCATTCTGGAGGCTTCGCAACTCGCTGGCGGGGCATTGGACGGACTTGATGTACCCGAGAAGGGATTCGTTATTCGAGGTGGACGCGAGATGGAGGCTCATTTTGAATGCCTATGGGATCTTTTCCGCTCTGTTCCCTCCCTGGAAGAAGACGGCGCGAGTGTTCTGGACGAATTCTACTGGTTGAACAAGCGCGATCCGAACATGTCGCTGCAAAGAGCTACTGAGCAGCAGGGTCGCGACGCTGGCACCGGCACTCTGTTTACACTCAGTGACAAATCCCAGAAAGAAATGGTCAGGTTGTTTCTCATGACCAGGCAGGACGTCGAAAACAAACGAATCGACGAGGTCTTTGGGCCAGAATTCTTCAAGAGCAATTTCTGGCTCTACTGGCAGACAATGTTTGCCTTTCAGACGTGGCATTCGGCGTTGGAAATGAAGCTATATCTTCACAGATTTGTGAACCACATCCAAGGCTTGCCGGACTTTTCGACTCTCAAGTTCACCAAGTTCAACCAGTATGAGTCGCTCGTCTTGCCTCTCAGGGGCTGGCTGGAATCACACGGAGTCAACTTTCAGTACGAAACCGAAGTAGTCGACGTCGACTTCACAAACACTTCAGACGGAAAAACAGCGACGAGAATTCACTGGACCCAGAGCGGAAGCGACGGTGGCAAGGACCTCGGCTTGAACGACCTCTTGTTCATGACGATTGGCTCACTAACTGAGAATTCCGACCTTGGAGATGGCCAAACTCCTGCCGTCATAAAAGATGGACCGGCACCTGCTTGGGATCTTTGGCGACGGATCGCTGCTAAAGATGCCGAATTTGGACGGCCAGAGGTCTTTTGCGGTGACATTTCTCGGACAAAGTGGCAATCTGCGACAGTCACGACTCTTGATTCCCGCATCCCCGAATATATACAAAAGATATGCAAGCGAGATCCATTCAGCGGAAAAGTGGTTACGGGAGGCATAGTTACTGCACGCGACTCAAGCTGGATGCTGAGCTGGACCGTGAATCGCCAGCCGCACTTCAAGAATCAACCCAAGGACCAGATTGTCGTTTGGTTGTACGGACTTTTCGTGGAGCAACCGGGTGACTTTGTCAAAAAGCCCATGCAAGACTGCACCGGCGAGGAAATTACCCAAGAGTGGCTATACCACTTGGGTGTTCCTCTGCTCGAAATTCCTTCGCTGGCAGTTTCGGCTGCCAAATGCGTACCGGTCATGATGCCTTACGTCACGTCCTTCTTCATGCCGCGCCAAGAAGGTGATCGTCCAAACGTTGTGCCCGCGGGCTCGCAGAACTTTGCCTTTATCGGACAGTTTGCCGAGACTACGAGAGATACCATATTCACCACGGAATATTCTGTGCGGACCGGCATGGAGGCAGTATACCAACTGGCACAAGTTGATCGAGGCGTGCCAGAGGTCTTTGCGTCGACCTATGACGTTAGGCATCTACTCAACGCTGCGTGTGCTCTACGAGATGGAAAGGAGTTGGCTACGTGGGTGCCCAACAGAATTCGGAAACTTCTTATCGACAAGCTGGAGGGTTCTCAGATTGGACGGCTGTTACATGAGTACCAGCTAATCTGAGTCTTTACCTGTTGAGAATTATTTTCTTTTAGTGTAAAAGTAATAACGTACAAGGTGTAAGTTAGTTACCTACAATGAGTTCATTGTATAGTGATTTAAGCCTACGCCTTCAACTGCCGGACAATCCAGTCATCTTGAGCTAGACTCTTAGCAGAGCTTCGCTTCTCAGGCTCCCACTGCAGCATTCTTCTCATAAAGCGCAGGAAGTCCGCCTTGTCTTCTCCGCTCAGTGTTGTCTCTCTTTGCTCGAGCGTGACTGGGTTCAGCGCCGTTTCTAGGGCAGAAAACTTGCCTTTAGTGAAGTACTTGTGGCTGAGCTGACCTCGCGCAATCAAAGCAGATGGCGGAGGGCCAAGAAGGCTGATCATTTCGGCGAGGTGAGCCCGGCTTCTGTACACGTTCAGTTCTGGATCTTGGCCGGTGAAAAGGGAGCCGCCTTCGAAAATGTCCCATATCTGCAAAGTATGTTAACAGCACGAATCAATCGCCGGTTCCTCGTTAGATGCGTTGCTTACCATGCAGCCTACGTTCCAAATGTCGACGCTATACGTCCAAGGTACCTCCAAGATGACCTCTGGCGCACGATATATGTTTGGTTGGACATCCTCCAAGTAATCTACTCCGCCAACGACGGCGGATCCAAAGTCGCAAAGCACAGGAGCACCCAAATTCTTAGGCATTGTGAGTTCCCGTGACAAGTAAATACATCTCCCATCTAGCTCTTTCCTGGGACAAGGTGCCTGGAGTTCAGCTTGCTCGAAGTCGTCGAGAACAGACTGTTCAAAGAACTCGAACATGATATTATCTGCCTTGATATCTGAAGAAAGTTAACAAAATTAGTTCCTGATGTGTCAAGTGGGAGGCTGTCAAGCTTACCGGTATGTATCACCTGACATTCTGTGTGCAGATAATCCAAGGCCAAAAAAGTCCGCTGAAGAATGAATGCAAGCATCACTTTAGGCAGTCTTTGGACCGGGTTTCGGTGAAGAAACGTCCAAACGCTCTCGAATAGCGGTTCATGCACAAGGCACTGGTGTTGATCCTCAGGTCCACTCATCTTGAACGTGTCCAGTAGAGACCTTACAGCAGACCGTCCAGGGTGTGCTGTGGCTGCATTACTGATGCGTTTGTAGATTCGTAGCTCGTCTTCCAGGGTTTGCCCCATCGAAGAAGTTTTAATGTAGATTTTGATAGTAACATAACGGCGATGACTATTTTTCCATTAACTGCGCGCTGGGGAGGAAGACTATGGCAAGCCGACGATACTTACTGCAGGTCCCGCGCCAGCCAGGCCGTAGAGGTTGCCCCATAACCTAGTTTTCCCACAACTTGGTAACGGTCCTGGAGTATTTCTCCTATGCGAGTTGGATAGTATCGAGCGGCGTTATAGTCTGGAAGATTTTCTTCTTCAATCGTCCGAGTTACGGGTACCCGAGTAAAGCCGGAGTTAGCGAACACAAGCGGCTTCCACTGTCGGCGGAGCCAATTTACGGGCCACATTCTCGATAACATAGTTGCAATGTGTGCCGAGAAGGAGGAAAGTGAAGGGGCATATTCGGAGTCAGACTAGAATTTGGACAAGCCTGTGGAGAGATGCGGAAAGAGGAAAATAAACAAGTCTGATTGACACCAGCGCCAAACGCCCGAGACTGGTCAGATGACCTGAGAAAGGTCATGGCCTCAGGCCATGAAAAGTCGCACAGGGTAGAAGTCCCAAGAGGCATATTCGCACTCATCGACCATATGCACACTAGCAAAAGGTCAGCCAAAAGACGAATAACAAGCTCCCTTTGTTTGTTCTGTGTTTGCAAAGGCATTGCTGGCTTGCTGTCGCTTCGTGACGATGAAGCAAAGCGTGGAGAGTTGCCAGCACTAATCCGTAGCGGCAACTGGAACAGCCCCCATCCAACCAAGATTTCTAGGCCTTTCCATTTTTACTTAGGTACTGACTGCCGCTACAACGAAAACAGCCGACCCTGTGCAACTATCCAGAAGCAGACCCATCGCGAAATCGAAGCATGAACTGCTGCGTGCGTGCGAAATAAATAATTAAGAAGCCATCGTACGAGAATGCGTATTACCAAGAAAGAAACATGGTCAGGGGCGGAAGAGGACAGGTACTAGTTAAGTATTGCGGGCTTGTCAGGCAAACACCCTACATACGGACATGTGCACCCAACATAGCTAGTGAGATCTATGTCTGCATAACCGTTGAGCCGAGTAACACACCAAATACATTATGGTTTGAGTTAATCTGTGTAGTGGCTCGTCTTCTATAGATTGGCGCCTTAGGAGCAGACTTTTGTAAATGTTGAAGCCGAGCCATTGCGAGCCACCCTCGTTAGGTAACGACAAAACTCTTTATAACGCTGCTAGCCATTTCATTCATCTTTGTTTACTATGAGATTTGTAACTCCCTAGTGCTTGCTCTGAATAGCGCATCGTAGTGTAGTAAAGGTGGAACGACTAACAATCACGGGTGATTCATCTGGCCCTGCGTTCGAAACTGGAGGCTACTACTAATGTACTGTAGCACTTCCAGCACTCTCAGCACGACACACGGGCGATAACTCGGGGATTCAAGCTACCGATGTACTTGCCGAGTGGAAAGTGAGCGCCTGCGGTACGTGATCCTGAACAAGGTTGAAACTTGTTAGACTCTGGTGAAGAAAAGAAATTCACGCAGAGTCATGTGCTTGCCGAGTGGAAAGCGGGTGCTTGAGGTACGTGATCCTGGGCAAGGCTGACAAATTCAACTGTGGTGTAGAAATGAATTCACGCTGGTACTCACAGTCCGTACGGTCATCTAGCCTGGTCCAAGTACCAGTGTTATGATGCTGGCGCTGTGGCGATGACTCTTTCGAACCTTGATGGAAATATCCGGTCCTCTTCGGAAGTAAAAGACCCAGATAGAGTACATAAACATATCGCATCTCGCAAGTTGTTATTTCATGAATACACTCACAACATTTTTCCAAGCCCATAAAATCGTTATAAGCAGAAGAAATCTTTTTGGAGGCAATTTTCACCATGTCTGCACAAACCCTCGTACTGCGCAAAAACGACTTTACTCAGTATTCTGTTACGACCCCCTCAAGCCAACCATCTTTACTAGCAGGCGCTGTACGTGTGCAGCCAAAACTCATCACCTTGAGCCTCAACAACATAGGCTATGCACACCTTGGCAGCACCCATTACAGGTGGTGGGATGCCTATCCAGTATCTTCAACTCTGGTCTCGCCGCCATACAACGACGTGGAGCAGTGGGGCATCGTCCCGACATGGGGATATGGCTCAGTCATAGAGTCCAATGATGACAAAGTCCCAAAAGGTTCCTTGCTCTACGGCATCTGGCCTCCATCTACGGCACCAGTTGATCTCATCCTCGAGGAGCTGGAGCCTGGTCTGTTCCGAGAAACGAGTTCGCATCGACAGACAATGAAACCGATGTATAATCGATATCTGCTACATGACACTGATACCCACGAGGACATGTTGGCGTGGTACACTGGAATGTGGACTACGTCTCAAGCCGGCTTTCTCCTCGGGCACTACTCTTTCGCGGCTGAACCTTCAAAGTGGTGCAGTCCATCGCTGGAAGAAGAGCAGTGGCCCATCGAAAACGCATCTTTGCGAGACAGTGTTGTGGTCACTCTCGCAGCCTCTAGCAAGACGGCCATTGGATTCGACTGGAGTTTGCGCCAAAGATCCAGGGGAGACGGCCCGTTGGCTTTGGTAAGGGTGTCAAATTCGTCTGCTGTCCTTCCGACTGACGATGCTGCGTTTCCAATCAAATCGGTTAATTACGAAGAGCTAACTGGCCCCGCCAACATTGAATTCATCGCGGCCTTGAAGCCGACCAAGGTAGTGATAGTGGACTGTGGCAGTGGCGGCGAATTCGTTTCAAAATTTCACAACGCAATTTTTGATCTGACAAAGTCTACTATCCTGCATATTTATGTTGGAAATTTTCCAACTGGTCTCGAGGAAGACAACGGAAGGATTACCAGAGTCTTAATGGATACGGGCACAATCATCGAGCGGGCTGGACATAAACAAGGCCTAGGTTCGGTGTATAAGGAGCGCGACGAAGCCTTCAATAAATGGTACAATGGCAATAATAAAGGTAGATTTGAGATTTCCTGGGGACAGGGGATTGGAGGACAGAATGGAGTAGAAGAAACCTGGGGGCAGTTGTGCTCTGGAACCGTGCCACCAGGTAAGGCTGCTGTTTTCAAATTGGATTAGCTTTCGAGGTATACGGGTAAGGAAGGCAATTTTTCTTTCTACACCAATTTTTATAACTCTGATGTGGCCGTTGTCTTGCTGCTGCGTTGCTATGGCTCTCCTACTGGCATGCTAAGTTATCATTATCAAAGGAAAATCGGTAATAATGCCTTCACTACTTGGCTATAAATACTAATAAAGACTGAAGTTATGTATTATTTATCTAGAGTAGTGCCACTGAGGAAATTGAATAGAATAGCAGGATACCTGTCTCTATCTATTCCGAGCAGAAACAGATGTTAGTCGCACTCTATTCGGCAGCTGCTTAAATAGGGCACCATAGGCAGCAAAGTAAATCGATGAAATTGACCAGTCAATCACTCGGACGTAAATGGCCTTATAAATGGTCAAGGAAAGAGAATTATAGTGGTAAAAATAATTAATCCTCATCCTGGTGCCCTTCGCAAGTAGAGAAAACTAGGCCCCGGTCAGGACTAAGCCCACCAACTTAGCATTCGTGACCTAGCGTTTTGCTCTATAGCGTAACAGCTCAAGCGTTAATTTAAATCTATCTTATATATGTAGCAAAATTAATTATATCTCCTATTTCTTAATGTTATTTTAGATTACGTCTTTTATTTATATTATAAAATCAAAGACACTATCTCTTCATAGCCTTTTTTCTTATTATTAATAATAAAAATACCATCTCGCCAAGACTAACAGATAACGTAAAAAAAAAAAAAAACACGTAATCATACTCTTAGTATCCTGCTTAGACGAAGCGTAGGATTGCGCCTGGCTACGGTCTGGGCCGTTTCCCTGGCCGCCTTATGCCAATGTTTGTTCGTAACATGGCTATCTTGCCTCTTCAGCAAAAGCTACTTACGACGACGGCTTCCAGAGTTGTGAGACGACGACTTCGAGAGTTGTGAGACGACGACTTCGAGAGTTGTGAGACGACGACTTCGAGAGTTGTGAGACGACGGCTTCGAGAGTTGTGAGTATAGAAACACGGGAGATTACGTTTTTGCAGCTGGTCCCACTGTTTGTCCATTTGGTCCCAGGCGAGTTCGTTGTCATCTGCTCGGCCATCCATGTTGAGGAGAAGTCACTTTGAAACGAAGTGCTGGGGGTGCAAAACAGGCCTGTGCTGACCCTCTAGCCGCATTTGGCTTGGAACAATCTCATCGGATCGGGCCTGTCACTTGGCAGGGTGGAGGGGTGTCTTTATAGCGGTGTTGGTATAGTAGTGATGGTAATACGACGCTGCACGACGCTGCGTCGTCGACGTTTCAACTAGTTTACCGACAAAAAACGGTCTTGATAGCCCTAAACTTCCGGGAGCTGCCGTATTAGCGTCAGATTGTGTGGGCGACATTTACAAGTGATAGAACTATCATCTAGAAGGATAAAACAGGGTACTAGCGTGACCAATTCCAGCCTCTATCAGTTAACCCTTGATGATGTTATCAACATGAAGTAGGCTTAACCGTCGGCCCACAATCACAGTGCCACATCTCGCGAGAATGCGATAAGAATAAATATCAATTCCATTAATTATATTCTATGCTAACAGCTGCTATTTTTACACCGCAACGTCACAGATTGTCGCATTCGCAGTTGCAGACTATCTGGCGGAGCGTCCGTCCTGCGGACTCGGAGATACTAGGCTTGACTCATGCCCCTGCGCCCGGCCGGCGGACAACGTAACGGGACTGCTTGTCTGCCTATTCGCCAAACAGACTCGGCGGCAATTTCTCCGTCATATACATTGTTGACGTTGTTGCCCGTGAAGGCCGTTTTGGCATGACCGCCTCCATGAAACTTTGCCTTCGGCTCACCCTAGCGCTTCTCAGCCGCCCCTGATCCTCGTACTGCAGGTCCGCGTTGACTGATCCGTCATTTTCAGGAGAGCCGAGATGCAGTAGAGCAATTACTGGTCCTTGCTTGTTTCCATCACCGCTACTGGAGCTCAAAAACTCGTAGCGGACACCAATTTTGCCAATTTCTCTCTTGACCTCACCTGCCGTCCACAATCGAGATTTGGTGTTTTCAGCATTGGGATGTTGGGAGTAGCCTCCTGGTCCGCTGGCCCCGTTTGGAATGTGGAAAGTCAAGTCGATGCGAAAGAAGGCGTACGCAGCGACTGTCAATATTTCCAGCATGAAGCCCGTTGTGTAGAATGCACCTTTGGTAAACAACGGAGACATGGCCTCGACGTCGGCAGGATTAAATATTGCTACCAGCTTCGCAGCCGCGCCGACCGCCAGTGTAGTCGCACTGAAAACGAGCAGGCTCCCTTTGCGGGCTAAATTACCAGTGCCAAACTCCTCGGGTGATGAGTGCGCCGTCGCGCTCACGAGGAAAACCCACAAGAGTGGCATGGTAACCAACATCATGTTCCAGGACGCACCGACTCTTAGCACTCCTTCAGAAGCTTGTAGCCGGATAGGGTTTCCGGCGCTGAAGAAGCTGAGGGACGTGGCAATAATGTTCATGACTATGACGGCCGGGACGGAGAAGATCAAGAACAGAGACAAGTAGCTGAAAGCAGGTCGCCAGCCAAAGCCAGGGTGCATGGAGCGCACGAGGCGCTGTGCGAGGAATAAGTTGACAGCAAAGATGACAGCGGCGCTGAGACGCGTTAGCAAGTGCCTACAGATGAAACGAAAGGGTACTTACCCGCCGTTCTGGAATATTGTTGCCGCCAAAACGACACCACGTGGACTAGAAAACGCCCAGACGATGCGGAAAATGCAGGTCATAACCCGGACCATGCAAAAGTCAAACATGAGGTCTGATAGAAGGAATTTGTGGCCACGTTTGGAATTGGCTCGGAAGATGGAGATGTGCGTAAAAGCACCCAGACCAAAGAGGATGAGGAATACCGCCGTGATAAATACATCATCCTCGGGCTTCGGAATGCCTCCCGGGAATGGCCCTTTCGCAGGGTCTGTGTCTGTGCTCTGTTCCTGGGCAGCCGCGGCCACGCTCACTTCACCAGCTTGATGTCCGGTGTTTTTTGCCTCAGTATTTGCAGTCACTGCAGCAGCCTCAGCCGTGGCTGTAGCTTTGAGGGTAGGAGTCGCTCTCGCGCCTGCACCTGCTATGTCTGCTGCACCCGTAGCCAGGCATAAGAGTGCTGCCGTCCTTGTTGTTTTCGTCGTTGCTGGGATTGTTATCTGCAGCCTCGCAGAATTATCCAGTAGGCCATCCAATGTGTTGGTGGCTCGGGGGTCGAGCGGATTGATAATGGTAAGAGGCGTGATGGATGACGAAGCGCCGACAACTGAGTCGATAGGGAGACACATGAACAAACCAGTTTGGGCGGAGGCTGACGCTGAGAATGATACAGAGTTGGTCAGATGTTGCGAGGAAATACCAGTTGCTTCACTGATTAACGGAGCCATGTTGCTGAGTGCCGTGCTCTGTTTTGGGAGACGAACCAACAGCTCATGGGTGTGTCACGGCGAAATCGATCGCTTTCGTCCCGATCAACAGGAGATAAATCGACAATCTAAGTACTCAGCGAAAAGTAGGGATATTGTAAAGGGATTGTGAGATATTGTGTGTAGATGTGCAACTTTCATCAGCATCGTAGCCTCTTTTAGAGACCTATAGGCAATTAGTAATGGACTGCACGGATGATGAACGAGTGGCATTGCCTCGGTCCCTGGCTTGCGCCCAGGAATCTCGGGCGAACGACCGGCCCCTTTCCAGCCCCTGTATCTCGGTAGCAACGCACTTCAAGTCTGGGCAATGCAGCGACAGCAGGAGCTATGGTACGATGTGATGATGACTCGCGTTCGATCAAGGTCGAGACTGGTTTCGCATGCCGCTCGGAGCCAAACCCCTAGGGAAGTGCAAACTCACTGAGCGCATGCTCCACGAAACACTGTCAGTAATCCTTTAGTGACAGAGCGTAGAAAAGGCTGTGGGAGTGTGGGTATGTTTATCCGTTTAGCGTTACAGGTCTCTACTCTATTGTTTTATGGGAAACTCCATATGAGGTGAGGATGTTACAGATTGTACTGAGCGCCGTCTAGAAGGTGCCGGCTTTCCACAGTTGCCAAAGACATAACTACTGTTCGGTTATTATACAATATTGCTGTTGACTTTGTATAATGACCGTTTCGCATTCCTTTCTAATATACGGACGTTTAAACTCAGATATTAGCACAGCTATATTGACTACGTAATGTTGGGAATGCATATTATTGTTTTTCCCGTGCAACGAACTGCCACGTATATTGTTCTAAAGGTCTGACCATGATCGCTTTGATGCAGGAGATCTGTCTTATCATATCAGTCCGTTCAGAATCTCTGACAAATAACTCGGACATTTTGTCGATAGACGGTGGATATGTGCCTAAATTAGAGCAAATTCGGGTAATAACGTTATAGAAGCTATTAAATGCGCAGTAAGGCGTTTCTGGGGTTACTCCGGAGCCGAGATCTAGGGTTACGAGTCCCAGCAAGCAAAGTCATAACTTCCAGGTATCTGATTATCAGGTTTTCCCGGCTGGTTGTGGGTGGAAAGAGCCCACTTTTCATCGGCGGGCTGGAACGACTCTATGATAGTTATTGGTTGCTCAACTTGACGTCGGAAGCGGTATGTCAAGGTTGACCGTCTCCCTCACGTCAAGTATATAAGAATGGCAATGTCTGCCTGTCTATAGCCACACCCGTTTCAATCACATATGCCACTTTACTATTTGCACAGAGTTTTATACTTCTGATACCGCGTAATAAACCCAAATACAAAAATACCCAAGCAGCAACCAACCACAATGATCTCTACCGGTCTTCACGAGACGGGCAAGACAGCTGAGCTGTTGGTCTTTGGAGACCTCACAGCCAGCTTCGAGGAAGAGCTTCGACGTTTGCTTCATATTAGAGGAAATGAGGCCATGACTTCCTTCTTTGAGCGCGTGGCTTTTAGCCTTCGACAGGAGCTGGGTCGTCAGCCATCCGCCATACAAGACATGTTCCCCCGCTTCACAACTCTCATCGACATGATGGCTGGGTTTGGAACCAGAATGGAGGGAACACCAGTCATGCAGTTTTGCCTCATGACTGTCTGTCAGTTGGCCAAGTTTATCCAGTGAGTCTTACGATCTTCCACTATATCGGGTCACGGTCCTAATACTTATTTTTTTCCAGCTTTACTACCGGGAGGCCGTTTCCATCACCTGAGAACAGCTATTTACTTGGCATTTGCACCGGGTCGTTTGCTGCTTCTGCCATTTGCGTCTCTCAGTCTATACACGAGGTTGTGATTGCTGGAGTTGAGGCTACTATTGTCGCTTTCCAAACAGCACTTCGCTCATTCCTACAGAGAGGCCTGATCACTACGGCAGGAAATAGGCCTTGGTCTGCCGTGGTTTCGCGCGATAAGCCAGTCAATGAGCTGATTGAAAAATTTACGGAAGACAATGTTTGTTCTTCACCTTCTTTTTTAAGGCAACACGAATGGCAATGCTAATTTTTCAGAAGCCCTACCATAGCAAGCTATCCAATCTATATATCAGCGCCACAACACCACTCAACGCTACTGTCAGCGGCCCCCCCGACATATTGACCGATTTTCTTGCGCGAAATAACCTCCCTCTACATCGACTGCCTATCCAGTCACCGTTTCATAGCTCCTACATCTTCAATGAAGCTGATGTTGAATCTGTGCTGACCGGCTTCCCGGAGGCTGAATTTCAAGAGTACAAACCTCGAATTCCCATCTTTTCAGGCTCTACGGGAGAGGTTATTCGAGCAACCGACTTCAAAAGTCTGTTGAGACGGGCCAGCACCAGTGTATTACGAGAGAAGGTTGAATGGGAAGAGATTCTCACCACCCTCTCTACGACTTTTTGCAAACAGAAACAGGGTAAATGCACTGTCTACCCATTCTACTACAATACCATTTCACTCTTGTCCTCATACTTGGCTCATGAGGCAGGTATAGAGGTATCTGTGCAGAACATGACAGGACTTCCTGCGCAGCAACCGACCAGGCCTACAGGACGATTAGACCAAACCAAAATCGCCGTGATAGGCTACTCCGGCCGATTTCCCGAGGCCGCGTCCAACGATGAGTTTTGGCATCTTCTCCGGTCTGGTCGAGACGTTCATCGCAACATACCCGAGGAACGATTCAACTGGGAAACGTACTATGATCCAACGGGGAAGAAAAGAAATACGAACAAGGTTCAACATGGCTGCTTCATCAATGAACCTGGGCTATTCGACTCGCAATTCTTCAACATGTCACCCCGCGAGGCAAACAGTACTGATCCAGCACAAAGGCTAGCAATTACAGCTACATACGAGGCAATGGAGATGGCTGGCATGGTGCCAAACAGAACTCCTTCGACGCAACAAGACCGCATCGGGGTCTTTTTTGGCATCACAAGTGACGACTGGAGAGAGGTGAATAGTAGTCAGGACGTTGACACCTACTTCATCCCCGGGGGGGTCAGAGCTTTCTTGCCTGGACGAATTAGGTACGCCCAGCCCTGTACGAGCACATGGACAATTGTTTATTAATGCAAATTAGTTACTTTTTCAGATTTTCCGGGCCCAGTCTCAGCATTGACACGGCTTGCTCCTCTAGCTTCGCCGCCATCCAGTCGGCTTGTGGATATTTGCTGAGAGGCGAGTGTGATACTGCGATTGCGGGGGGTACAAATGTGCTCACAAACCCAGACATCTTTACTGGTCTGGACCGCGGTCATTTTCTGTCCAAATCTGGTAAGCCCTCCTCATATTCTACAATGTTGCAACCTCCAGGTTACCATCTTGGCTGACTATTCTGACAAGGCAACTGCAATACCTTTGATGACGAGGCTTCTGGATATTGCCGGGCCGAAGGGGTCGGTGCAGTGATTCTCAAGCGTCTGGAAGATGCCCTAGAGGATCACGACCCAATCTTTGGAGTCATAGCTGGATCCAACACCAATCACTGCGGACAAACAGACTCCATTACACGACCGCATGAAGGCGATCAAGCAGCAGTCTTCAAACGCGTCCTGCGATATCAAGGTGTTGACCCCAACGAGATCAGCTATGTGGAAATGCACGGCACTGGTACGCAAGCCGGTGACGCCACGGAAATGCGCTCTGTGCTTTCCGTGTTTCTCCCCGACCAAAGGCGCAGTGCCAACCAGCCTCTATACCTGGGCTCAGCGAAAGCCAACGTCGGCCATTCTGAATCGGCATCTGGCGTGGTGTCTCTCATCAAGGCGCTACTTATGATGAAGAATGATGAGATTCCGCCGCACTGCGGCATCAAGACTCGTATCAACAGGAACTACCCCACGGACCTCACCCAGCGCAATGTCCGTATTGCCTTTGAGCCTACGCCCTGGCGGCGAGAGAATTCCGCCGGCGGAACCAGACGGATGTTTTTGAACAACTTTAGCGCAGCTGGTGGCAACACTGCAATTCTTCTGGAAGATGCTCCAAATCCCCAGGAAACTGTACACTCCAAAGGGCAAGGCGAGCGTGGCACATACTTGGTCTCGGTGACGGCGAAATCCGCAAAGTCTCTCGCTGTCAATATAGAGCGCTTGCTATCGTTCCTCGAGGACAATCCTTCCTGTTCTCTTCCGGCACTTTCTTACACAACAACAGCCAGACGAATTCATCATCGCTATAGGATAGCTTGCTCAGGTGTTTCCACTGCCGCTGTTCTGGAGGGGCTCAAGTTGCGGGCTCAGTCCCAAATTCAGCCAAGGCTGGGCCCCTCCAAAACACCAAAAGTCGTCTTCGTTTTCTCAGGGCAGGGAAACCTGTATACGAGCCTAGGCCGAGAGCTCTATGAAACCGTTTCGAGTTTTCGCGAGGACATGACTCAATTCGACAATATAGCGCAGAAGCATGGCTTCCCACCATTTCTCTCTCTCATAGATGGTTCAGTCTCGAGCCTGGAAGGCGTGGACACATGCATGAGCCACTTGGCCCTATTATGCCTTCAAATGGCACTAAGCCGGCTCTGGAATGCATGGAATATTCACCCGAGCATGGTCATAGGCCACAGCTTGGGCGAATACGCAGCGCTCTTCTCAGCTGGCGTCATCAGTGCTAGTGATGCCATCCTATTGGTGGGCACCAGAGCAACGTTGTTGGCGAGACACTGCGTTCCCGGCACTCACGGTATGTTGGCCATCAAGGCAGCCGTCGACAACATCCTGCCACTGCTCCCAGAGTCGTCTTGCGAGATTACGTGCATCAATCAGCCGAGTGGGATTGTGGTCGGTGGCAAGAAGCCGAACCTTGACAAGCTCGCGGCCAAGGTCCAATCACTGGGCTACCCAACGGTACCACTCGACATTCCCTTTTCTTTCCATACATCCCAGGTTGATCCGATCCTGGCCGACTTTCAAAAGGCTGCACAGAGAGTTCAGTATTGTACACCCAAAATCCCTATCCTGTCCCCGCTGCTCGGCCGTGTCATTAACGATGAGCAACCCTTTGACGGAGACTATCTTGCCCGGGCATGCCGTGGTGTGGTCAACTTTCAAGGGGCATTGGAAGCCGCCAGGTTTGTCTCACTCGTTGATGAGCACTCCGTCTGGCTCGAGATAGGCTCGCATCCAGCCTGCTCAGGAATGATCAAGGGAATACTGGGCTCGCAATCAACGACCCTGGCATCAGTCCGGAACTCTACGTCGCCATGGACCAGCATGGTTTCTGCCCTCGAGTCCATGTATGTCAAGGGCCTAGAAATTGACTGGAACAACTTTCATCGGAGCTCTGGCGAGTCTCAGCAAGTCATACAGCTGCCGCATTACAGCTGGGACTTGAAGAATTACTGGATTACTTACAAAAATGACTGGCTCCTTACCAAGGGAGAGTGCTGCTCCGTGACGCCTCAGGGGTTGCAAGGCACAGGTACCAATGCAGTCCGATATATTTCGCCTTCAGTTCAGCGCGTACTGAAGGAAAGCCATACGGCCGCGCAGTCTAGCCTGCTGGCCGAGTCCGATTTGTTCGACAGCAGGCTTTTACCCGTTTTGAGCGGTCATAAAGTGAATGGGGCGGCGTTGTGCCCATCGGTGAGTTGCTCATGTGATGCGCTGGCGCCATTTTAAACGAGACTAACGTGATGCAGAGTTTATACGGTGACATTGCACTGACAGTAGGAAGAGCCCTTGTGGAAGGATGTGAATCAGCCCACTTCACGGGCTTTGAAGTTTGCGACGTCAAGGTCGATCACCCTCTTATTGCCCTTCTATCGGAAACGTCCCGCCTATTCCGCGTCTCAGCCACGGCTGATTGGGCTTCGCAGCTCATCTCGATCTCTATTTACAGCGTCGATGATGATGGCAACACAACGGCGCACCATGCCAAAGCCAATGTCCGGTTGATCATTGGCAAGGCCGTCTGGCTTGCCGAGTGGAAACCCATGGCTTACCTGATTCGCGGTCGAATAGCTTCTCTCGAACGGGGCGTCGCCAATGGTAATAGCCATAAGCTGAAACGCTCCATGGTCTACAAGCTTTTTACCTCCATCGTGGACTATAGCTACGAGTACCAGGGTATGCAGGAGGTGATCCTTGACAGTGATGAGCTCGAAGCAACGGCCAAAGTGTCCTTCCGTGTGGATCATCAGGGATTCATCATGAATCCGCGTTGGATCGACAGCTTGGGCCACTTGGCCGGATTCATCATGAACGGGAATGAATTCACGCAATCAGACAAACAAGTCTTCATCAATCACGGCTGGGGTCGTCTACGGTTCGGCGAGACTCCGTGTGAGGGAAAGGTCTATACTACATATACCAAGATGCAGCTTGTAGAGAGCAAGCTCTATGTTGGTGACACATATGTTCTGGACGGGGAACGTATTGTTGCCATGTTTGACAAAGTCACGGTGAGTCTGCCAGATAACCCAATCGCTGAAGGAGATTTACTAACACTTTACAGTTTCAAGGAGTCCCCCGCAAGATTATCGGCAGGCTTTTACCCATTTCGAAAGAAACAACACCGGTGCGCGGCATCAAGAAAGACATGTCTAATGAGAAGACGTGGCCGGCCGCTACTCCAGCACCAGCCCAAAGCCACATTCGGTCCCAAAGTGCCGCACGCTCGTCGGCAGACCTCGACTTCCGTCGCATCTTGACAATCATTGCAGAAGAGGTGGGAATTTCCCCAACGGAGCTACAGTCTGATATTCAACTCGCCGATCTTGGGCTCGATTCGTTGCTTTCATTGACAATCTCCTCGCGCATAAACGACGACATGGGGTTGGATTTGCCGTCGACGCTTTTCGTGGAACACCCAACAGTGAAAGACTTGCAGTTCTTCTTTGATACAGATGGACGCATTCACAGTGACACACCGAGGCTTGTCGATGATGATTCGTCAGATTCTAGTTTTGCTCCCAGCGACGTTCCTCCCAACGACACTGGAGCTGTTACGGTCATGATTCGCCAAGCAATTGCCGACGAGACGGGAATACCGGTCGAGGAGCTCGAGTCTACGGCCTGTCTGGCGGATCTTGGAGTGGATTCACTTCTCAGCCTCACCATTGCAGACTCTCTCACGGAAGCTCTTGGTGCCGAAGTGTCCAGCAGCCTTTTGCTGGAGAGCAGAACTCTGCAAGACTTTGAGGGTACGCTGGGCAAAGCTTTGGGACGGAACGCCACTGAGCTCTATGGTACAAGCAACCTTGGCGCACTCACACCCCCGACATCCTTTGTCACTCACCCAAAGGTGGTGGACCAAATTGTCTCCAATGCGCCGCACGCAACCTCCATCGTGCTCCAGCGCGCCAGAACTCCAGTGGCTAGCCGTGTCATGTTCTTACTCCCCGATGGATCTGGATCAGCTGCTTCATATGCCTTGCTCGCCAAACTGGAGCCGAGCGTAAAAGTCTATGGACTGAATTGCCCGTGGCGGGCAACGCCGGAGGACATGACTCGGCTAGGGGTGACGACGCCTCAGGTTGTTGCCAAGTTTGTTGCCGAAATCCGACGACTCCAACCACATGGCCCCTACTACCTGGGCGGGTGGTCAGCCGGGGGCATCTTTGCCTTTGAGGCGACTCGGGAGCTCATGGCGGCAGGCGAGGTCGTCGAGAAGCTGCTGCTAATAGACGCACCAAACCCGATAGGTCTCGAGAACCCGCCCTCAAAGATGTTTGACTTTTTCGAGAGCGCAGGAGTGTTTGGCAAAATGACGGGCAATAACAAGGTACCAAAGTGGCTGCGCCACCACTTTGACGCAGTCGTCAACATGCTGGACGGGTACGCTCCTATACCTCTGGCCAACGCACCGCCTACTGTTGTGATTTACGCGCGAGATGGCATATTGAAAGACCCGAGCGCACCGCAGATGGAGACGGCGCCGGATGACCCGCGCGAGATGCTGTGGCTTCTACACGACCGAACCGACTTTTCCGCCGCCGGCTGGGCGACACTGATTGGGCGTGGTCAGATGAATGTGCATGTGCTAAGTAATGTGAATCATTTTACCATGATGGACGAGGGTCCGCACATGGAAGAAATGCGAGGCTATGTTCGAAAGGAAATATTGGATTTATAGTGGGCAGAGTTTTAGTTTTTTGATGTTTTTATAGAATAATATAGTAGCGGTCATGTAGTTGCAAAGAAATTGTTATATTCAGTCGCCAACGTAATTAGGCGGGTTAGTGAGGCGATAGTGTCAAGAGTAGGATAAAGTATGGTCTAAAGACTCTTATTGTACTTGTGATGAAGATAAGAAACCAACGCCTTGTATAAAGAAAAGCTTGCGTCCAGTCAGTAGTAACCACCTGTCTTGTGTAATAACTCGAGGTTAATTGTGCATACGCTAAGCACCTGGAGCCTGGCCCAGGTACAGTGGGTGGCCAAAAGTCTGCAACCACCAGCGCCTACTAAAAATGTATATGATTTTTAATACCTAGACTATCCCTGATCAAAGGCCTGCTAATAATTTTTCTTTTTTCTATCAATATAATTTTTCTTTTTAACAAAAAGTAATCTGACTTGTATAATTATATTCAAGTACTTTTATTGTAATCTTGGTGTCACGGCTGCGGCCTTCCCCTCCGCGTTTGATGGCACCCACCCCTCTTTTCACCAAAACTGCAGGTCGCGACAAAAAGAAATTCACACCTCGCATTGCCGCCGATGGCTGAAATAAAAGTGCAAATCCTATCTGATCTCCACCTCGAATCCCCTAATGGATATGACATCTTTCATGTCGAACCAAACGCGCCGTACCTGGCCTTGCTCGGCGACATTGGCTACGTCAAGGACGACGGCTTCTTCTGTTTTCTCCGCCGTCAACTCGAAGTTTTCCGTCTCGTCTTTCTGGTACTAGGAAACCACGAACCGTACTACAGTAGCTGGCCTGGCGCCAAGGCGAGAATCGAGACGTTTCGGATGGGGCTTACCCAGCCCGACCGACTTGTCCTCCTCGACCAAACCCGTTACGACCTGTCCCCTACAGTCACCGTTCTGGGATGCACACTGTTCTCGCATGTGGCGTTTGAAAATCAAGACCGTGTCAGCATGGGATTGAACGATTTCTACCTTGTTGATGATTGGACAGTCCAGTCGCACCGGGAAGCGCACCGTTCTGATGTCGACTGGCTGAATGCTGAGGTCGAGTGCATATCGCGCTTGGAACCCCATCGTGAGGTGCTGGTGTTCACCCATTACTGCCCACTGACCAATGACGATGTTACCGATCCCCAACACCGAAGCAGCGCCATTTCATCTGGTTTCATGACGGACCTGTCTACTGAGCTGTGCTGGAAAGCGCCTGTTGTGAAGGTTTGGGCGTTTGGACACACCCATTTCAACTGCGACTTGCAATACGAGAATGGGAAACGCGTCATGTCAAATCAGAGAGGGTACTACTCTTCACAGGCTGCTGGTTTTAATGTCTCAAAGGTTGTCAAGATTTAGGCAAGCTATGCCCAGGGCTTTCCCCGGAATAGCTATGAACTGTTTAAAACAGTGAATGAAAGACGGTCAACTCCATAAATGACTCGGAAACTGACTAAAATCCGCACTTTTATTAATATCATTATCTATCTAAAATTACAAATTCTGGCTATCCGGCAGGCGACCGCTCGAAGACAAGTTGGAGCGGAGCTCCTCCAGAAGCGGCCACATGGAAGCATCAGCTTCTTTCACGGCGCAATAAAACTTTCTAAACTCGTACCCCAGATCTTTGGCGCTGAAATAATCCGTCTCATCAACATACTCGATAATATAAGTCAACAAGGCCATCCAGTAAGTCTCGTAGGAGGTATCGTAATCGCGACACATGAGGAGAAGCAAGCTCTCACAAAATTTTGCCACGGCTGGAACCCGCACAGCGCAATATTCTGGTAATAATCGCCTTTGGCCCCTTCCCGGAGCGGCGGAGGGAAGTGAAGGGTCTGACGCACTTAGGATACTGCCGGCGTTTTCCGAGGTGGAAGAGTCGAGATCTGTGAGCTCCCAGAGTATGTCGGATTTTTGGTACAAGGATAGCACAAACACATCACTCATGTGAAAGTGCTCCACAGGGCGTCGGGACTGAAAACGATATGAGCGATCGCAGTTTGGTTTATTTTTGCAAGGAGTAAAGTTAGCTTGGATAAGGGCAGATGAAGCTGCCGTTATTCGATCATCGGGCACAACAAAGGCCACATCCTGTTATTGGGTCAGCGCTGCGTGGGGTTTCAAGGAGGGGGTTAAACGGGTTAATAATAAACGAACGTCAATAATGGTTGGCACACCATAAATCGTTAGCAAATAATTGCCCCAAACAACATTTGGTACACCAGCCGAGTTCAGTATTTGGCATATTCTCGCAACAGGCTTGCCATCCAGCGACGTCTTGCCTGCGATGTCATCCATGACTACAACGGAGGAAATATTGGTGTAAAACTGGGTAGATTAAGTCGGCACTGGGCGAAAAAGCATTTAGTAAAGGATTATCACGTGAACTAGACAAGGCGCTTTGCTTTGAGCGCTTTCGGTATGTGTAGCAGACGTTCTCTTGCAGAGATGGAATGTTGCTTCATCAAGATGACACTCGAGTGCTAAGTTACAGATTGAGTTCTTTGTAGATGCCTGCTCCAACCCAAGGTTGCCTTGTCTTTGGTGGAGTGCCTCTGGGTTCCTCAACAGGAAGCTAAACGCTGCTTGCCCCATGACGAGACTCGCACTCGGCCGGTCAATCTGGCTGAAATTTAGAACTTGGTATTAAATAGCGAAATATTATCTAGAAATTCTACTGTGCCACCAGCGCCGAACAGATCTATCTCAGGAATAGGGTAGCATGCCCGAGGTAGGTGGCTTGACTGCGGAGAGTGCTCTTAGCCTCGAATGGAGATACAGCCATCACCGTGGCACGAAAGAATAGGCACAAGAGAATTACCAAGGCCCTTGAATATTAATTTTTATAGAAAAAGTTTCACCTGAATTTCATTGACTTATACTAGGTTATAATTTCAACATATTTTGAGTTTGCGGTGCGCACCAAGAAATAGTGTCCAGAGTCGCGGATTGTGCCAATGAGGATTCAAAAGTTAGAATGCTTGACTCTAGTTTACGGTTATCATCTCTTAAAGCTGATTATGGAGCCGCCACTGCTGTAGACCTCTTGAGCTTCTTCACTGAGTACCTTTACTCTCGTTCTAAGTGAAAGAACCACCGGTGAGAAGAATAACTTGACCTACAACATGTTAGTAACTTGAACAGATGTATTTTAGAAGCCACAAACCATTGATCCATTCACTATCACCATGTGCCAGGAAGGCAACGACTCGT
Source organism: Beauveria australis (assembly GCA_030411535.1). Taxonomy (NCBI): domain Eukaryota; kingdom Fungi; phylum Ascomycota; class Sordariomycetes; order Hypocreales; family Cordycipitaceae; genus Beauveria; species Beauveria australis. The sequence continues at coordinate 34,744 of JAPERH010000037.1, read as the reverse complement.
GCAATATCCTGTGGAACAGCAACTCTTCCCAGAGGACAGCAGCCGGCTAATCCCTTGTCGATCTCGGCAATGGACGAAGAGGGAGTTGCCCCTGGTGAATAACGCCAGGCGTTTCTACACTGCATTAGCCAAGTCTGATCATGTAGACAACTTTGAGAATGAACTTTTGAGAATAAACTTACTCATCATACATGTCAGTCTTGACACCCCCCGGAGCAATCGCGTTGACAGTGATTTGTTTGTGACCGCAATCGACTGCAAAGCTGCGAGTGAAGCCTTCAACAGCGGCCTTGCTACCGGCGTAAAGCGCGTGGTTGCCAATTCCCGACATGGTTGCTGCGACTGAAGACATGAGGATGATTCGGCCTCCGTTCTGAAGTGCTTTGTAGGCATTCTGGGCAACGAAAAACTGTGCCCGTGTGTTGAGGCCAAAGATGCGATCATAGTCTTCTTCTGTCACCTGGTCCTCTGGTTTAAAAACCTCGGTGCCCGAGTTGGACACCACGATATCAAGGCGGCCGAAATGGTCGAGCGCTTCCTTGAACAGTCGTGCGACTTCAGACACCTTGGACACGTCAGCCTTGATTGCGATAGCGCGACTGCCGGCTTTCGCAATCTCTTCAACCACCTCCGCGGCAGCCTTGTCGGCTCTGCTGTAGTTGACGACGACTGACGCTCCGCGTTGTCCTAGCTCGAGAGCAATGCCACGTCCTATGCCTCGACCGGCTCCCGTAATAAGAGCCACTTTGCCCTGAAGAGCGTACACCTGATTCTTTGTAGAAGCCATTGAATTCGACCGGGTGGTTGATGATATTTTTGTGATTGTTGTGTTGCTAAAATGTCTTCAAAATGATCTTCTTGTGTACTATGCTGTGAGCTTTATTGAGGCGGGGGAGTTGTTGGCTTTTTATATCTCTTCGTTGATCAAGAGACTTACATTTTACATTATTCCTACAAGGGAGCCAGCACAATGTGCCGAGGCCTTTGGCACAGACAGACTAGGACCATTCTCTGTTTACCGAATGCCGCTCTGGCCAAGGGAAAGTAGCCAATTCTACTTGTAAAAGACTACCAACGAAACATGCCGGGAAACGCAAAGTGTCTCACACCTGGTGCTCTCATTCTCATTGGTAGGCTGGACGAAGTAATCACTAACCTTTCGGGGGATTTAGAAGCAGATGATGAGCAGCAGCGAGGATGGTGAGCAGAGCCGATGATAAGCTCAGCGGATGATGAGCTGAGCAGATGATGAGCTGTTTAAGCATCTAATCAGAGCTTCCGATATGTGAAACATGAAGCGTCTTGAACACAGGCGAGAATGGCATCGGAACAGATTAGGCTAGAAGCACGTCAATTAACGGGACGTTTGCTCCCACTGATTTGCCGGGCGTATCGGGGCACCACTTTTCCAGGCTCCTATCGACGCGCCGAGCAGATCGAGTCATGACCAGTCCGTGCTGCCCGCGCTCTGGGCACTGGGCACCCAAGGGACCTAAGCACACTCTGAAAAGGCGCCACGCCGCTCCGAAACAGAGGTTGAAAGAGGATCAAGGCCATCTCGGTAGAATCAATGTGGATCTGTCAGCGGGTGGAAACGTGGTTGTGGCTACGAGCAGCTCCACGCGTAACGGCACGGTGGGTGTGGGTCGAGTTATTCAACAGCAAGACTCGGCACACAACGTGATGTGGTATTCACTTGGTGGACAGGAGAGTGATCGGGTAGACGGATAGATAGCGCCGTAGATTGCGCCGTAGATGGTGGGGGTCGGCCTCCGTCGCCGCCGGCCTTGGGCACCGACGTGTCCGAGATAGCGAGACGCGATGTCTTTGACAGGGTTGAAGAGAGTAGAGCTGCGGCGGGAAACAAACCAGTATTGCTTTAATTAGAGCACATGGTGCGGGAAGTTTTACACTCGGACAATGAGGGTTTCACGACGAAGCGAGGCCAAGCGGAGCCTTGCTCGTTGATGACATGATCAATGTCAAGCGGTAGTTGGGATAAGTCCCGATCAACCAGAATTCACTCCAAGACTGCCACTTCTTCATAGAACCAGCTGCGGATACGTCAACACATGAAAAGATTGGGAATAAGCCACTTATAAAGGCTACGCTCTGTCACCTCGACAAGACAATCGAGGCTATACTTTCTACCTGTGGCAAAATGACTTCCTCTTCCGCTGATATTAGAGCCGGAGGCTCATCCGATGCAATCTCATTCCAGGGTGAGCAGCACTTATAGCAACCTGGAGTTGATGATGCTGACTCACTGTTTAGAATACCTTGATGTAACCGCACTACTCTTCGAATGGGGCGACAGTTATGACGCAAAAGTACACAACTTATCAAAACATACACGCCATTTTTCCAGCTGCTTACTTGTACTTGTCTAGGATTGGTCTCGTTTGCGTCGCATCATCGCTCCAACCCTCTACGTCGACTACTCGAAAATTGGCAAGGGTATATGGGAGACCATGCCGGCAGACGACTTCATAGCCATGGTGTCCGACGCTGACTTTCTTGGTGATCCTTGCGTCAAGACGCAGCATTTGCTCGGCGCGTCCCGCTGGGAGCGGATTTCCGAAACTGAAATCATTGGACATCATCAGTTGAGGGCTGCGCACCAGGTTTATACAGGGCCGGATTTACAGACGATTAAACTACAGGGTCACAGTCACGCTACGAATAAACACTACTACACTAGAGTCGACGGGGTGTGGAAGTTTTCCGGTTTAGCTCCGTTGGTTAGATGGAATGAGCATGATTTTGAAAAGGTATTCAAGGGATCCTTTATCGACTGATGGCTTCTTTTATAAGTAGAACATGGCAATATAGATACTCATTCAAATACGCAATTTCTTCACTATAACTATAAAGCTTAATGTGGTATTATTAATAGTAGCTACGGCAATATCTGCATTACCATCTAGATTTGGACGCCCAACTCTAGGCTGGGAGACGAGTTCTCTTCTACAACCTTTTACAAAGACCACGCAAAGACTCTGCAGGAGATGTGGAACGTGAACCCGTCATCTAAATAGCGTAAATAAGCTCATGTTATCCAACTACAACGCCATTTGTACAGCTTGGCCAAGTAGCCCTGCGAAAAGACCCCATGCAGGAACAGCGGCCGCTGTCGCGAAAGATGCAGACTTGGTCTGCGACGGCGTGGCGCTCTTCGACTCGACGCTGGCTCATGTCCTCGTGTCAGTAACTGTATAATCATCTGGATCGTTCGGGGTAGATGTTTCTGCAACTCACGTAGTTGGAGCACTACTGCTCGGCTGCCCACTCGTGGTGGTGGCGGCTGCAGTCTGAGCAGTACCGGTCGCGGTAGTGCTGGATGAGCAATCTCGGTCATACACTGATTGAGGGAGAAACTCCTTGAATCCAGGGCATGATTCCTTCAATATACCGACGCAATATGTGGCAAGCGCGATGGCCACATTCGTGTTCTCGTTGATGCTGACATCACACTGCTGCGTAGAACATGAAATGGCCTTGCGGCCGCCTTCGCCACCGATACCGGCGCACATGCATTCGGCGTATCCGCGTGACTTATAATCGCCAGGGCAGCTGGTAAACGCGGCATCGAGGCATGCTTCACAGGCGGGCGTTACAAAGGCACCGAAGATGGGGTTTGCAGCTTCAGTCGCGATGAAGTGGCCGAATAGGAGGGACGAGAAGGACAGAAAAGATGCCGGACGCATTTTTTTGCAAGTCGGTTCTGTGTTTCTGCCAGATAATATGAAAGTGTTGTACAAAGCAGATGGCAGATATTCGATAGGGCTAGAGATTACCTTGAGCTTACTTTTATACAGGTCGCGAAGCTAAGTAGTAAGGCATGATTGAAGCCGCACTGATCCATGTACCAGGTACCAGGTACCAGGCAGAGCTACGTTCGGAACTTATCCGATGCAAAGACAGATAATCCGTATTGACAGAAGATTCAGGCCACCTGAGACAAGCCAGAGGACGAATGCGTCGATTGGCCAGGTGCCGTTACTCAGCTCAAGCCTCTCGTTCGATTAGGCCGCCTCGTCACCCACTTGCTCGCCTTCCAACTCGCGCCTTGGTTTCATTCGAGAAAAATAAATAGCAAAGACCTTCTACTAGTGCTCGATAAGCTGCAGAGAGGCGCCGGGATATTGAGCGCCATGGTTATATTTATACAGGGCTGCTGATTGGGACGTGCTACGAGGCTGAAGCGTCATTCAGCCCCAAGCCCTCCCGCCACAGCACTGCGAAGAGTTTTCTTTGCCACCCGAAGAGCTTACTGAAATTAAATCACCGCCTTGTATTTACAATTGAGCAAGATGTGCGGACTAGGCAAACAGGCACTGCAGCCTTACTCCTCTCCACCGCCACCCTTCTTCTCGAGCAGTTCAACGGCAGCTGAAATGGCGGTTCGAGCACCATTTCGTAGACAATTTAGAAAGGTCGAGAGCCTGCCTCATAGCATTGCTTCTGGCCAGTGGTCAGTATCCGTCGTTGGTGGCGGATGACCAGCGGCCTAGAACGCCCAGCTGTCGTCCGAAGCTGTTCGGAGATGGCTGGAGGCCTTGAATGCATTTCCAGTGCTCTATCCCATATAAGGAGCTGTGAGCTGTGATCAAACCTTTGAGCACACAAGACAGGAAGCACAACGAGCCACCTACAACCCTCTTTCGATTCCCCCTCCCCAGTTCCAATGGCCTCAAGCTCCAACGTGTACATCCACAATGACCACGTGGACAAGACTGTATGGACAAATTGGAATGGTAATCGATGGACTGGGTCTAGAATTACCATGAAGAAAGATACCGCAGATTTTCTAAACATCTTCCTGGGTATCTTCATCATCTTCATCGAGGCTGCGTTCTGGGGCTACCTCTCCCTTGCCTTGTTTTTCATAAATCACCGGCGGCAAAGACGAGATGCTCTCCACCACCAGCTGCAAGCAGCCTTCCGCAACGTTGGGAGCTCTCTTGGCACACTGACCACACTGTTCAAGTTTTGGAAGGTCTGGGGCTGGTTCGCGTGCTGGAGGCGCGCCTCTCTCCCAGCTGTGGCCGCCATCGTCTGCCTCGCCTTCTTTGTGGGGGGTATGCCGTTCATACTGGCCAAGTCTCTGCTCGATAATCAGGGCGTCGAGATTCTGATTCGAAATCTGGCAAACTGCGGCTTCTGGGCGGCGACGTTTACCAATTCCAGCACCACGGCCGCAGCATTACTCGTCAACCAATCTCGGGAGGCTGTGTCTTATGTCGACCTCTGCTACAACGAAAATACGCCCTCGAATGCTTGTGATTATCATCTTGCAACACGACGAATCCCTACTCTAGCAGTGATTCCTGCTCGATGCCAGTTTTCGGCAGAGGCTTGCTTCTACAAGAACCAGTATCCCGCCTTTCAATGGCAGACGGACCAACTAGACTCGCATGTGCATTTTGGCATCAACGCGCCACCAAGGGACAGAATTCTACTACAGCGGACTACAACCTGTGCCCCTCTGGATGTGGACCGGTTCACCACAGTGACTGCTGGTACCTTGACAGCGGAACAAATCACAGGTGTTTACTTTGGTCGCACGCCCAGCCAAAACTCTACGTACAGGGTGAGCAACTATGAAAGTATCGCAAAGCCTGCGTACCACATTGAGTGAGTTACAGAAGAAGCAACGGCATTGTCACAGAGTATAGACTGACAGCTCTGACCATCTACAGTGTCGCATGGAGCCACCCAGCGAACGGTCCTGCATCGACCAGTTCCTTCACACCCATACCGGAACTCTCTCGGAAGGATGCCGACGTGTCGATTGTATTTCTTAACAATCAGCTGATAGCCATCAAGGGAACGGATGGACCTTGCAGTGATCCCTTTTTCTCAGCAACCAACAAAACCATGCCACTTCAAAAAGACTACTATCTGCCAGACAGGCCCATCACCGCAATCGGGTGCACCGATCAATATGCCTTTGGAAACCCTGTGACTGGGCAATGGACCGAGCCCATGTCGGCAAGCTCCACATCAAATTGGCCAACCTTTACCAAAGGCTGGAATCTTTCTGTTGGGCAAAAGGCGGCTATCGCAAGTCTACAATGGTCCGTCTTCAGCAGCGGTGGCATCCAAGGCGTCATTCTCGGTCTCGAAATTGATGCAATACTCGCCAAGAAAAGTCCGGGAATGTTCTCAGATTTTCAAAATCCGATTCCCAATGATCAGTGGAAGAAGGAAGTCGGGTACTGGTTTAACATTGGCCTGGCCAGACTGCAGTTCGGCTTGATAGGCATCGCTGTCGGGCCTCGCGACCCAACGCTCCCAGACTTGCAAAACATTCTGCATACCTTGACAGTTGGCGAAAAGGACCTGGAGAACAGGATCTGTACTAGTCAAAAATCATACAGTCCGGATCACAAAAATTACAATGCTGCAGGGCTCATAACCCTCCTGGTAGTTGGTGGCCTCGTTGGCGGGGTGCTGCCTTTTCTCAAGCACCGCCTTCTCCGTTGGCTATCTCGGCAGAAGAATCATGCGCTCCAGTGGAACTCGTACTCGACACTTCAGATGCAAAGAATGGCCATTGAGAGTGTTGGAGTAATTGGAGGAGCCAGGTGGGAGCGGCTCGAAACTGATATTCCACGCTTGATTCCGCGCGAAGCGTCGGCTGGGTATCTGGACATTGAGCACCTGGACCGCAATGGCCGTCGACACCCGAGATGGTCCACCTAACTAAGTCAAAGGGAAAGTTACAAAGAGTGTCGGGTGCTCTGAACATGCAGAAATCCTACTTTAGGAGGATCCTAGTCCAGTATTTGGCGAGGGAGGTGTCGAGATGCAGGACCTCACTCTGAGCGCATGAGTGGTATTACACAAGTTATACATTGCTTTGCGCTTTGCGCTGGAGATTAGTCGTGCCGAGACAATTATAGACTATTGGTATTCAATATTTAGATTCAGTCAAATTTTAGATGATTGGTCTCTAACCTGCTGGTTGGGTGCAATGTTTTATTCTTGACGCTCACCTTGTGACTAGATTGCGCGAAATGACACTTTCGGACTGTATACAGAAAGACCGAGTCCTCAGATCTGCTTCTGGCAAAGACGGTTTACTATTCTCTTGTGCTTGTCGGCGAGTACTCTTCTGAGCACTTCTGAGTAGGCGGCGTATCGGCGGCCGTGGTTTCGTATGCGCGTGCTGCAAAAGCCAGAGCCTAAAATTTACATGATGCCGTATTTGCCTAGCTTTTATCTTATTTTGACTCTCAGTATCAAATCCCAGCGATTACATTTTTTAGTGACCAAAATCAAGCTAAGCGGCTTTCTTCGCTCGCCTCTAACCATCGAGGCTCGTCTCACACTCCGTACAGTGGAATGCCCCGCCAACTCGAGCCGTGTAACTATAAAACAAGTAAAGCGTTGACAGATCACTGCACACTTGAACATAAAAATACCAAAGGGCTTGAAAGGGCTAAAATGAAACATCTAGGCTATCTTGGCTTTATCCAACGTCATGTCTAATGGAAAGTGACTCCATGTGCCTTGATGTATTCCCTCTACCACGGGATTTCTGCTCCATCATACTGATTCGGGCCATCTGCCTTCTCCCAGCCCGGAACGTGGATATTATAGAATTTTCCATTCGACTCTGTAGTGGCCGATAAGATCAAATCCTTGAGCGCATTGACACCTGTCGTAACATCTAGGTCTGCGGCTTGAGATCCCATGTCGGTTTGAAGCCACTGTAGAAATTGTCAACATAAAATTCTAGATTCTTCTGCAGTGGTTACTTACTCCTGGAGAAACAGCGACAATAGCAAAGTCTTCTTTCCCATAATCCAAGGCATATTGGACCGACAGCATATTCATAGCGGCTTTTGTAATTTTGTACGCTGGCACTGAGAGCCAAGTATATTTACTTGCTTGGTTGATAGACCCCACAGGAGTAGACCTAGGCTTGGTTAGAAGAAAGTGCTTTGATGATTGAATTGATACCACTTACACCATGACAACTTTCTTTCCGCTGCCCTTTCGCAGCAGGGGAATCATTGCTGTAGTCATAAGATGTGTGCTCACGACATTAACGTCGAATGTGGCAAGCAGCTCTTTTGCGTCCAGGGCTGATACTCCACCCTCCGTAGCTGGCATAACCTGTGTAAGGCTGTCAGCATGTTCCGCATACAGAGCATATACTTCGTGCCCGTACCCCGACGTTGTTGATGAGAATATCAAGGCCTCTACCCGCCAGTTCCGCTTCAACTTCAGAGGCTGCCGCTTTCACAGAAAGCTCGTCGGTAGCTTCGCACGCAACTCGCACAACGCGTCCAGATGAGGCAGATACAAGGTCTTCCAAGACTTTGGATGGACCTCGAGTCGTGACGAGGATCAGGGAGACGCGCGATGGCGGCAGTTGCGCCAGCTGCCGGGCAAGTTCATACCCAATGCCGCGTCCGCCTCCAGTGATGAGAATGGTCGACATGATTGTTAATTTTGTAGAGGATTAAATATAGTAGGGGAAAAGAGACAATTTGTGTATTTCAGGAGATGACTGTCACGATCGATCAAGTAATCAGAAGTCGCAATAGTGCTTGGTCATCTAGTCTTTGATGGTTCCGAGGACCTGTACTTATATCTCCATCTCAAAGGGTATATCGGCCGTAACACGCTGTAGAATGCATGCGTTTCTCAATAATAATGTATATGCTATCTATGTCCGTAGCTGTAGCCACCCCTAAGGGGTAGCCCCAGCACGTAACACACGGTCAGTACGTTATTTATTTTTGAAAGGTGATTTGTCAGTGGCGTTGATTATCTAACTGTAGCCAAAATTCAGGCTAGGAGGAAACGGTGTTGCTATCGAGACGTAGGAATAAACGCGCTAACCCTGTTTCACGCAACACCTTAACGCCGAGTAAACCCTATAATTCTTCAAATTCGGGATTACAGCCGAGATATCCGCTCGTTGGTAATCAAGCCTCGCGGTAATAAACATTAGCTATAGTTAGTAGCGGGAGTAGAACAGGTGGGGTTATTGGCATTATAGCCTAATACCGATCGGACTTAAAGTAGCGGACTTTACGTACTTGAACCAGAAAGCGGTCCCTTCTAGTTACTATAGAATGTTACGCAGCGACCCGATTGCACACCGAGTAGAAGCAGTGCTGCTTGTGAGTGTTGGAGGGTGGATAACGCGGGAATTTTGGCGCAAGGTTCATACCGTTGTGTAAGTGATGATACCTCAAAGTCGGGAATGGAGTTTCGAGCAGAGAATTCTATTGAACATTGTGGATACCAATGCCGTAATCCAACAGCCAGGTCTTGAAGGCCTCTACTTCTTTGATTATTATACTAGCGATGTGCGACCAACTGAAGAATAGGATGCGTCGTGTCAAGTTGACCCCAATACTTTGTTGACGGCGCTTCGGCATCCCAGCTTGTCAAAGGTGGTGGCCGCGGATTTCGATCAACATATTCCGGGTCAGATTCACTTCTCTTTTAAGCCAACAGGACACCCAGAAAGCCTCTGGCCGGGAAACTTTCACGAAAGCTTGTGTTGAATTCCTTTCCGATGCGTAGAAAGACTGCGACCTATGAAGCGAAGCTCGAAAGCTCGAAAGCAACAAACGTCGCAAAGCAATAAAGTCATGGTGGGCTAATTTGGTGTGTCCATTTTCTGATGTCTTGCAAAATGAAAGACACTGGCCGGGCAGGCACAGAGGCAGAGCCAATATATGCTGAAGAGCAAGTGACCCAGCAAGGATTGAATTCCTTTTCAGTGATGTGAGAGATGCACCTAGTTCAGTAACCAACTCAAACATTTGTAGCCACTCACTGCCGTTGTACTTGAACGTTCGGGTCCCAGCAGCTTCTCAGGCGTGCGGCATGTCCAGTGGTTGCCCACGCCACCACCCACTTCCCGTAGCCACAGCCGCTGAAAGATTGGTGGTCCGCGGTGTAACGAGTCACGGCCGGCACATATCCGAGACAAAAGACATTAAAAGATCTTATAACTAAATAAATAGTAGAAAATATCCAGGGGAATACTCACAAACTTTTGGGCCAGCAGAGGGTTTAGGTACTGCGATGCTCGATGGCATCAAAAATGGAGTCTCTGCATTCTAATAGGAAAGCACATCAGTTGATGTAATGGAAATTCAAAGGATCCCCAAATTCTGCATTCCTCTCATGGCTACGAGCTAAGAATAATTTTCTAGCCTACGTCTGCTAGAATGTTTGAGAAAGAAATAAACCGGCATTGCCGCACTCCCTCAAAAGCTCAACGCCCTCTTTCAAAGCTCGCGTCCAGTGTCGTCGTAGCAGTGAACACTCACTGCCTGTTTCTCGATTTCCAGCTCACTGAAATCACAAGTTCCAGGGTCCTCCATGCCAATCCAGAGGGGCGCTTCGCACCGCTTATCGCTGTAGCATAGTCTCAGCTCCATTCAATAGCTTAGTGTGGCCAAGAACTTACTTATAAAAATCGCATACAACACCCTCCGGAATACGCGCACCGGTAATACTTTTCTGCCTAGATGATTTACGGTCAGCTGCTGGGTTGAAACCATCATTCATTATGCACGTACCATTGGCTAGGTAAGAGCGTGCATTTGTCGTCCGGATCGACCGTATAGGCTCGTCCCTTGCATGCCTCCTTGGAATATAATGTTGCCTACCACCGATTAGGAGAAGTTTTTGCTATCAATTTTTCCCTTTACCGCGATTCTTACCTTTTCCACAATTAGAGACGTAGCCCTACAAGAGAACATCACCATCATCGCAAGGGTCGAGAAGTGCATGACTGGTTGTTTGGGTTCCGTATCACCCGATTTTGCTTTGCTTCGAAACGTTTTTTATTTTCGCAAGTTGATGCGAGAAGAATGAGGGCTCCCAAGATGCAAGAATTAAGAAATAGGAGAGCACTCGTCAATTTCGTAATGTTCCAATAATTGGTTACGTCACACCTTCCCTTGCTCACATTGTTTACTTCCGCGCCTTTCCACACATTGAGAGCAGTCCCAGGCCATTGAATTACATGTCCACGGCACCATAGCAACAAAATTTGTCTCAATCTGTTCCTTGTCTTTGTTTATCGGGTTTCAGTCCAGCCGCACAGTCCAGCCATGTTTTAGTCTAGCTGTGTCTCGGCACGCGGTGGTCACTGGTCGCCAGCTGTCAATAGACTGACAAAATAAAAGATTGGCTTGGTTTGTTCTTCAGCGCATCGTTTCATTCTGCAGCTTCTTGGTTGACTGATGGCCGTTCGAAATACGATCTACATGCCAGTCAACAGAGCGATTCCCACTTGTCAACCAGGAGAAAAGAGCCAGTCACAGTTATATCACAGTGACATATACGAGAGCCGAAGGACGAGACTAATGATGCATCAGGGTCTCCCTCCGTGCGCAAGGCACCACCATGCCAACCTGTCGTAACGTGGCGGAAAGTCTACGGCATCATACATCCGGCCGTTGTGGAAAGCAACTGTTTGCCGCTTTTTGGCCGTCAGTTGAGTAAAACAGTGGCGATCAATTTGGCCCCGTGTGATTCGATACGGATATTTCCACTGACGTAACGCAGTACGCTTTTTAATTGATGACATGGGCCATGGCCGCCTGGACTGGAACGTCGCTCAAACTAAAACATGGTCCAAAAACCTAGGGTCGTGAGCGGAATTACTTACGACCCACTATAGAAACTCAGCAAATAAAGCAGGAAGAGAAGGGGTAGCTAGAGTCTTACATCTACTATTTAAACACCTGCCTAAATCCCGCATTCAGGTCTTTCGTATGATCTTTAGCCTCTCCATACTACACGCCTATATTATACAGTTTATCCCTGGCCAAAACCATGAACGTTGCTCTGTCCTTCGGCGCAATGCTAGCCGGCCTGGCGCTTGTCCAAGCAGGCTGCCTTGAGCACGTGAGTCTTCGCAGGCCACAAGCTTATAACACTTGATACAAGATACTAACAAGCTCGAATAAAGGGTGCGAAATGTGGAGGATGGTTTGATGACGATTGTTGCGCACCGTACCAGTGTCTCAACTCTCAATGCAATGTACGTTATCCTGCATATCACGCGATTACCCGATGGCCGCATACTAAGAAAGCACATCTAGCCTCGCTAAGTTGATATTTACCCCACGCAAGTATGGTGGTTTCTCTGGTCATGTACTTGTAGTATGGCCGTCGGTCATCGTACAGGGTAGTTACACCACTGAAATGTTCGCCCGGTCAGCGACGGTCAATTCGGAGTGTACTGGTAGTCCAGTCAGATCATGCTAAATATATCGAGACTCGAGTGACTAATTGGCAAAGCGGCTGGATTTTGTGTTGTCGCCTTGGTGATCTTCGTCTTTCAGTCACAAATCGCTGACAGACTCGCAAAAGAGGGTGCGGCCATGAAACCGCTACCTAGTGAAAGGCCCCCGAAGCCAACAAGAAGCCACGTTAAAAGAACCCTCACGTATATAGCCACAAAACGCCTAAACGAGTGGTGGCAGGAGAACCAACCCGACAGTTACCGACCCCTCATGCTCCCAATGAGAGAAGGCACTAACCCAGAGCTCAAGCTACCACGAACGTTTTCACCACGACAACGCTACGCTAAAGTGTAGCTGCGGTAGGAGGAAAACCCTAAGGCATATCTTCTTTTGCAAGAAGGTGCGAGAAACGACGGCGACTCCCTAGTTCAGGCGACGCTAATACGTCGACGACGCTCTAGGCGCGGGTTGGACTAAGTTTGCTACGATTGTTAGGAAGACCTCGTTTTTCAACACAGTCTGTCCAAGATAACCCCCAGTCTAGCTAAAGGCCCCCGAGCGGTCATATATCAAGCCCAACGATTAACCAGCGAAAGCCCCACGAGACCTGTTAGATGGGATGTATCTTAGATAGACCCCCTGCAGGCGCCCTTTGCCCTATAAAGGGATTCCCCCGGCGTAAAATAGTAATACAAATACAAATACAATTTCAGTCACAAATGAACTGGATTACGGACGCGGCGAATTCTATTATAAAAGAGAACAACTCCCCACCTGAATCCCAAACCCCTGCACCGTCCACGCTAGGTTGACAGCACGACTATTACATGTTCCTATTATGAAGCTTCTGCTAAAGAATTATATACAGAGGAGCTCAGTAGCGCGAGTGACGACGAATTGATATCAAGGGTCGACCGGCTGGAGGCAGGCAGCACCGCGATAGTCGTGGACAAGAACCATTTGTCTCGACACGAGAGCGTCGGGAAAAAAAAAAGAGTCAACGAGCAGATAAATGGCAAAGTATATCATGTTCAAGATTATTTCTAATAGCACATATCATGTAATTTTCTAACTAACATTGGGCAAGTTCAGTTGACAAAACTTCGGGTCGCTACCTATTTTAAGCTTAGAAGACTGTCGTGACTTTTGTTGCCCCCACTGTACCTACAGACTTTGCACTCACGCGCTGTAGACCATCTGCGACAGCTCTATAAACTGAACGTCCTCAGCAAGGGCAATGGCGACTCTCATGCAGGATCCAGGCGAGAAATCGCTCGACAGGCTCCTTGCAACCCTAACAAGCGTGCTGCACCCCGAGACATATGTCTTTACCACGCTCGACAAGACGGCATCACTACCTCCGCTCGACCAAGTCCAGCTACTCTTCCGCGAGAGCGAAAGCATCACCGTCATTGTCAGCAAGAGATATGCCGAGGAAAACGAGATGAATTACTTTTTTCCGAGCAGGATGATTACACTAAATGTCACGTCGAGCCTCGAGGCGGTGGGCTTCATGGCCGTCATCTCGACGAGGCTGGCGACGCTGGAAATGGGCGTCAACCCGGTCAGCGGCTTCTACCACGATCACCTCTTTGTGCCCGAGGACAGAGCAGCGGAAGCCGTGGAGGAGCTGAACAAGTTGGCGGAAGAAAAGAGGCGAGATTTGGAGTAGTTGCATCGTGCAGCGGGCAGCGGGCAGCGGGCAGCCATCCCGGGCGTGTGCCTTTTCATCAGCTTCCTGGGCTACTAGTTTAGCAAATTGCAAGATTACCGCCAAGTCGCTTGGATAGGCTCGCGGCCAAATACGACCCTGTGAGTAGATTAATGAACTGATAGATGGCAGATGACAGATGCCCATCTATATCATTGAATGCAACTGTAGTCGCCCTCGCAGTGTAGCCTCGCCCGCTCCAACGAGGCTGGCTCCGCACCAGCTCCGCGCCTCTTCCACTGTGGCTCGTCACCAATTCGGCCACCTGTTCGATTTCCTAGCTGCGCCAAACTGGACAGCTTAGCACTTTTCCCACCACACATACCCTGGTGGGAGGGAAAACAATCCTGACTTGTCATCATACATTGACATTCTGAATCATTCGACACAAACATACACCGGCAATCGCCACGCGACAATACAAGTTGCTTCGCTTCCGTCTACAACGATGCATCAACACGCCATCGCCGCCTCCGCGATTACTGTGCTGCTGGCCACGGCGCCAACAGCATGGGCTGGCATCTACACCAAGAAGTCGCCGGTTCTGCAGGTTGACGCCAAGTCATTCGATCGACTGATCAGTCAATCCAACCACACCTCGGTAAGCCCAATGCGCTCGTTCGCCTCTGCGAACACCCCCAACTCTCAAGACACCCACCACTAACACGGGTCCGATTCGCCTCAGATCGTCGAGTTCTACGCGCCCTGGTGCGGCCACTGCCAGAATCTCAAGCCTGCGTACGAAAAGGCTGCAACTCAACTCGATGGATTGGCAAAAGTTGCCGCCATCGACTGCGATGACGACGCCAACAAGCAGTTTTGCAGCTCCATGGGCGTCAAGGGCTTCCCCACGCTCAAGACTGTGCGGCCTGGCAAGAAAGCCGGTCGGCCTGTCATCGAGGACTACAATGGTGGGCGCACCGCAGGCGCTATTGTCGAAGCCGTCGCTTCCAAGATCAACAACCACGTCACGCGTGTTACAGACAAGGACCTGGACGGTTTCCTTACCAAGATTGCCGACAGTCCGAAAGCCATCCTGTTCACGGAAAAGGGTACTACGAGCGCGCTCCTGCGCAGCATTGCCATTGATTACCTCGACGTCATTAGCGTCGCACAAATTCGCAACAAGGAGTCGTCAGCAGTCGCAAAATTTGGCATTGAAAAGTTCCCTACACTAGTCTTGGTGCCCGGCGAGGGCCAGGATCCCATCATTTACAAAGGCAAGATGAACAAGGCCGACATGGTCAAGTTTCTCCGCCAGGCGGGCGAACCCAACCCAGACCCCGCCCCGGTCAAGGCCAAGAAAGACAAGAAGGAGAATGGCAAATCAAAGACCGACAAAGCAGAGAAGTCCGAGAAGCCCAAGAAGAAATCTGACGACGAAGACACCCCAGCCGAGCAAAAGAAAGAGCATGTTGAAAAGGCCGAGACCAGCGACGAAACTCCGCCTCCTGTTTCCACTCCTCAAGTCAATTCTATCCCTACAGCATCTGACAAGCAGGAGGTTTCGGAAAAATGCCTCCAGCCCAAATCCCACACCTGTGTTTTGGCATTCGTTCCCGACTCCGAAACTGACGACAGCAAGAGGGCAATCGATTCCCTCACTCAGCTCAACACAAAGTACATCCAAGGCCAGCGCAAAGTGTTCCCCTTCATTGCCGTACCCGATGGCGTCAACGAATTATCCCAAATCCGCAAGAAGCTCGAGGCCACCAACGAGGTCGAGCTCATCGCCATCAACGCACGTCGTAATTGGTGGCGCAGATATGAGGGCGATTTTGGCGCCACCAGTGTCGAGGCTTGGGTCGATGCCATCCGCATGGGCGAGGGAGCCAAGTCAAAGCTACCCAAGGGCATCGTCGAGGCTGTTGAGGAGCCTGAGGAGCCTGGCGAGGAGCTCCCCAAGACCAAGGAACAGCCAAGCACCGAAGAAGCCACCGAGAAACACGACGAGTTGTAAATGAAAAGCCAGCGAGACACCAAAGCAGGCTTTTGGCAGACGTGGAGTCGCATAGCATAGTTGTTTCTGTAGGTCTGAATCGTAAACGAAGACCGTTTCTCATCAAGCTATTAGTTGACCCTCTTCAAGGGTTTACTCGTCCAAGTCCATGACCATCGTGTCGCTCTTTTGTATGGCCCCCTCGCGAATCATCTTACCGCCCTTTGTCTTGACGACGCTGTCCAAAAACTTCTTGACCTGCTTGCAACCGTCAATTCCGACAACCAACATGCCTTGGAAGCGGCTGACTTGAACCCGGCTCTCGCACGCCAGCACCGCGACGCGGTCACTATCGCCCAGTGTGGCCACGGTGAGATATGGGAGTTCCTGCTCTTCTTGGTTGTTCAGGTCGAGGAGCGGGTCGGCCGAGTCATCGCCGGCAGCAAAGGACGATGTCGAGCCAGCTGTACAAGCGGCAATGTAGTCGTTCATGGGAATGCCAGCGTCGATCAGGGCGAGTGTAGTGGCGTTGAGCAGGGCCGCGAGCAGCGACCCGTCCTGCGACAGGACGTGGAGGGATATTGAGATGCTCGAGTGGGGGAAGATGTGGGTGTGGAGGTTGGACGATAGAGCCTTGGCAATGGTGATTTCCATCTCTTGTATGCGCCTAAGATGCTGCTATTAGTATCAGAGAGAGGATGGGGGTTGCTCTGCCAGGTTTTTGCTCGGCTCACTTGTCGTTGCGCCCGCGCTTCTTGCGATCTACGCTGGAGAAGCCAGCGATGATGATGTTGACATTTACAGACGCCCCGTCGCGGGATGCATTGGCCTGTCCACCTCGCTTCTGGTTCTGCTGCTGCTCCGAAGGACCGGACACGACGCACATGACCTTGGTGTGGCCCATCTCGAGGTACGAGGAGCCATCAGCAGCATCCTGAGTGCGGATGAGGGCGTGCAGACGGCGGAGCTCGTTCCAGCGGCGTCCATCTACGCGCAGGAGCGCCAGAGAGTACGTAGAGGTATCTAGTGGCATGACGTGCGGCAATTGAGTTGTTTCTGGGTCGGCGTTGATGAGCTCGGCACCATTTGGTCGTAATTGACTTGCTGCTGGCTGGCACCGAATAGCTCTGCTGCAAATTTTAGCTTGGGGGTTCCTTTTCTTAGTTGTGGCGCAGGTAGAACTGTGGCGCGTCGACTTAGCGCGGCCCCCGCCCACCCCCCCTTCCCCTCCCTTCAAACTCGAGTCTATCGTGATGCCTGCTGATCTGCCCACCACAAATGTATGATCTATCCGTAAGTTGGTGCCTCAAAAGAGAAAGACAGCTGCAGAACTGGAATCCGTCTTTGACCCGAACCTTCCTATACCCGTCTTCTTCCTCTGTCGCTGCAGGTTTCCGATTCGCGGACGCAGTTTCGGAGTTATCTAGCCCCGCCACTAGCAGATCAAGCCATCCACCATCGGCTTTGGCAAATCCGCATGGATGTGCATATCCGAACGGGAAGTTGCATCATTCCACCGCGGAACTCGACGCGTACATGCAAACTCGCTTTCGAGGGTCTGGACCTATCGGTTTTCCGGTTCTAGTGCTACTCTTTTGCGGAGAAAACGCAACCAGAAAATGTTGTATTCCCATCAAGTTCGATACGCCATGTTGATGTCATTGGCCAGGCGGCCTCCCCCCGCTGGCAGCGCTACCGGTCTTGCGAGGCATAAGCTATGCAGTACAACTGTTTCTTCTTCCGGACCGGTGCTTATAAACAGACTCCTAGCTCTCCTATATAAACTTTATAGCTCCTAGTTCATTTGTATCCCTCCCTCAAACACCTCAACTCTTCTCATTTTCTACTTGGTCAATCAGAGCCGCTCTCATACACAGACGCAGAGACTTGCAGCCAACACATCAACCCCCACCCCCCAAATCATGGCCTCTCTTCCTTCCTCTTACAAGGCCGTCGTCATTGAAAAGGCCAACGCGCCCTTCAAGATTGTCGAGAGACAATTAAAGGCGCCCGCGGCAGGCGAGGTGCTCGTCAAGGTGCTGGCATGTGGAGTGTGCTTTAGTGATGTCGCCATTGCCAGCGGCGAGATGGGCAACGTCTTCCCGCGCGTACCCGGCCACGAGATTGTCGGTGACGTCGTGCAGATCGGCGACGGCGTCAAAAGCCTAGCCGTCGGCGAGCGTGTCGGCGGGCCTTGGCACGGCGGCCACGACGGCATCTGCCGCGCTTGTCAGCGTGCTCAGTTTCAAATGTGTGACAACGAGCTTGTCAATGGCTACTCCAAGGACGGTGGCTTCGCCGAGTATGTCCTGCTCCGCGCCGAGGCCACCGCCCGCGTCCCCAAGGAGATGGACCCCGCCGAGGTGGCGCCTCTTCTATGCGCCGGCGTCACCGTCTTCAACGGCATCCGCAAGCTTCGCGTGGAGCAGGGTGCTCTGGTCGCCGTCCAGGGTCTCGGCGGTCTCGGTCACTTGGCCGTCCAGTACGCTTCCAAGATGGGCTACGAGGTGGCT
The DNA here is from genome assembly GCA_030411535.1 of Beauveria australis. NCBI lineage: Eukaryota > Fungi > Ascomycota > Sordariomycetes > Hypocreales > Cordycipitaceae > Beauveria > Beauveria australis. The sequence goes on along the minus strand of JAPERH010000037.1, from coordinate 16,345 downwards.
GTCTTGTCGTCGGGTGACGACAAGGCCGATTTCGCCAAGCAGCTCGGTGCCCACCACTACATCAACTCGAAAGCCAAGGACGCTGTCGAGGAACTCAACAAGCTCGGTGGCGCTTCCATCATTGTCCAGACGGCCCCCAATCCCAAGATTGTTGGTCCCCTCGTTGGCGCTCTTGCTCCTGAGGGCAAACTGCTCAGTCTAGCGCCCGTCGGCGCCGTCGAGTTCGACACTGTTTCTTTGGTCCTCAAGGGCGCCAGCGTCCAGGGCTGGCCCAGCGGCCATGCACTCGACAGCGAGGAAGCTATCCGCTTCGCCGCTAACCACGGCGTCAAGTGTATGATCGAAAAGTACCCCTTTGCTGATGTCCAGAAGGCGGTCGACAGCCTCGTCTCAGGCAAACCCCGGTTTCGCAACGTCCTCGTTATGCAGTAAACGATCGAATAACATCATCTATTAACGATTTCGCGCTGCAAAAAATATTGTCATTCACATGAACGGCGTTGGGGGATTAGGTGGATGGCGACTTGACGACTGTACGGCTGATAAAAATAGTACGAGCAAAGGCCAGGAACATTTAGCGAAGTTGAATGAAATTGAAGAATGCATGTCGATCGCTAAACAGAAAAATTAAATGGTCGCTGCAAATGGTAATGGGTATGCTACATCAGCAGCCTTGGCTCATCGCAAGGCGCCTGTTCAAAATATACAATAACTCTTCCATCCTTGTCCAGCTCCGCCCCGCGATCCGAGATCGGTGTGTAGACGCGGGTGTGTGCCACCTCTTGCCGACTAACACGGGCTTCGTCTCGTGGAATCCACAGCGACGGCTTGGGCATCCACATGTCCGGTGGCGTGTAGCTGCAGTTTTCCGCGTACACCCTGTTGGGCAGGCTGTCGGCAGGAATCAGCTTCCGCAGCGCGATAAAGTCTTCGTACTCCTCTGGATGCAAGAAGCGTTGGAAGAAGCTCGGCTTGCCAGCATTCTCCGGGCCAATATTGATGCCGATTTTGCCCAGCCAATTCTTGACAAACGGCGACTCGAGCTCAGTCTTCATCTTTTTGCTGATGCTTCCCTTGAAAACCTCCATAGCCGTCGAGCGAACACTGCTTGCACCTTCCATCGCTCGTGTGCCCGTCACCACGTGTTCCTCTCCTTCTTCCTCTTCCTCCTCTTCTTCCTCACTCTCGATCCTCTCCTCGCCGAAAGTTTGCGTCTCATCGTAGTAGCTGTTTGCGGCACCAGTTGGCGTATCGGATACCTCCTCGGCTGCTATCGCAGCAGCCTCGGCCTTTTGCTTCTCCTCAACCTGGATTTCTTCTTCAATCTTCATAGTTTGAGGCAGGCTGACCAAAAGGGGCGCAATGGCGTCACTGATAGACATGTGAACAAGCAGAGTAAACAGCAAAAATATCAGCATCAAAACGACCGGTGGAAAGGAGCTGTTGAGAGCAAACAATCCAATCATGCAAACCTCCGCCAAATAGAGTCCAACAATGAGATGAAGCAATGCTTGTGGGTAGAAAAGACCCTTGCTGTCATGTGTAGAATCCATAACATAGATGAGCTTGTACTTCCATACAATCCGAATAAACCACAATCCAAAGGCGGCGAATACCAGGACCAGAGGTGAAATGCATGAGTAGCTCAACGCAATCACTCCCATATTGGAATAGACGGGAAATATTCCTCCCCAACCCGGGGTCGTAAGTTCTTTCCAGGCCTTGAATCTGCTGCGCGGATTGTCTGTAATTTTCGCTAGCACGACATGACGAATAAACGGCCAAATTTGCAGAAGATCTTTGCAGCCACTCAGAACACACTGAATTAGGATGTAGGACAGATAGAAATCCGAAGCGGACGGCAAGCTCTTTGCCAGAAGGTCTTTCGCACCAAGAGGATTTTTGATGATGTCGGTAATGGCGCTAGAAGCGGCAGACGTCAGTGTCGTAATCAAGAAAACTTGAACGACTTGAAATGCAAAGTACGCATTTTGTGTAAAGAGTTCGACTTGATGCATCGAAGAGAGACCCGACACGCGTCCGCAGAGACGCAACATGAAAGGCACAGCCGCCATCAGCAGCGTGAGAGCCAAGGCAGGCATAAAGCCCTGGATGAAACCCACGATGAGTTTCGGAAGTAAATTGATCCAACTGAGGAACGGCACAATCCTGATCAAGGAGTCAACATTGGACACCAGTCCAACAAATGCCGCTGGGATCGACCAAAAAACAATCGCAGCCAGCACCAGGGCCAGAATCGCCGTGCGTCGCATTATGAGCTCCCACCACTTCATACGAAGGGAACTCCAAATGACCTCGTCTGGTCGGATGCCGAGCAGCCTGGCAGACATCTGCAGCGGACGGTGGTGGGCGAGGACTTGCTGCGCAGCCTGCGCGCTCTCCTGCGAATCAAATTCGATGAAAGCGGCAGAGACAGTGCCGGCTTCGCCTCTTCGTACGACACGGCGCGTTTTGAATATAAGCAGATTGAGTTCTCGAAGTCGGTTACGGGTCCAACGAATGGTATCAACGCGACGCAAAAAGTTGCCAATCGGACGATGGTGCGGGCGCTTCTTAGTCGGGATCCAGAGAGAGGCCACGGAACCGCGTAGATCGGGCAGAGTATCATGCAAGCCGTAAGGGTGCACATAGTCGAGATCCTCTTCAATCTCCACGTGATCTTCTTTCTTTTCGGTGTCATCAACCTTGTCGTCGACCTTGGTCTCATCTGAGTCGCGCTGCTGCAAATTATCAATCGATTCGTCGGAGAGTAGTCGTGGTCCGGGGAGATCAACCTCTAGCTTTTCGCTGGAGAACTTGCTTAGCTTCGGGGATGCCGCCGCGAGCTCGCGCTCGGAGCCCGCAGACTCAACATCCATCTCTCGTTGTTCTTGGATGCGTTCTGGTGGAGGCTGGCTCACGGGGTGGTCGGGATGCTTCTTCAAATACTGATTGCGTGCGTGGTTCGTCATCTTGATAAGCTTCACCTCAGCATCTTCAAGTCGTTTGGCTGTCTGTTCGCGTTCTTTGACGAGCTTGGCGAGCACCTTGCTGCTTCGAGGAAGGTAAATCCTTTTAGCCGAGTCGCCATACAGCTTTCGAAGGCGGGCTTCGTCCTGGTATTTCTCGGGCAAGCCAGTGATGAGCATAGTTCTTGACGAGATGCGCTGCGCGTAGTGAGGCGAGGACAAATATGCTTGGCGCAGATTGACGTAATAGATGCATTCTCGAACAATGGTGAACAGAACAAACCCAAAAAACGCCCAGGCAACAAACAGATGAGCGTAGAGCTTGTTGGAGTCTTTGACGTTTCCGATTGTCAGTAAAGAAAGCTGACTGTTGCCGTTGCCGCCAGTCGCATTGATGGGGAATAAAATAGGATAGGCGAGCAAGCATCCGACGAAACATATATTTCGTAGAACCTTGAGATAGCGCACGAAGAAGAAGCCGTCAATGGTGACATTGTTCAAAATATAAGTGTCGGAAATTTTGAAAAAGGGCACCACCCAGTTAAAAATGCCATTGGGTAGCTCGGGGCTCGGTGCTCTGTCGAATGTCGAATGTCAGCCCAACATTCTAATCGGCAGCATGCCACAAAGGAGCACTTACAATGGTCTTCGGATGGCATGAATGGTTCTCGGTGCATACACGCGCTTTAGTCGGGGGCGCAGAAACAGGAACAGGATCAGGATCACTGCAAAAATGATGCCAATGGGGATAAATGTACCGCCGAGCTTGGACAGCGACGGGCTCTTGCTGTTAGCCGTCGCGCTGAGGGTGCCCTGACCGTTGGAATCGTTACGAGTCGAGTTGATGCGAGGATCGTTGTTCTGTGAGGGTGGAATCGCGTCAGTTGCAGGCACAAATATGCCCAGAGGTTTGCACGCTGCTCAAAGAGCCGCCGACGTTATCTCAGGGTGCGGGTTGAAGGGCGGGGTATCTACCTGGTTGAGGTCAAGCCGGGCAACGAGCCACGGCCAGTTCTCGGGGTCGTCCATCAGGGCGACAGCGGCGTGGACAAGATTCAAAGAGTTGCCGCGACGTCGCTAGGCATTGTCGGTCGGGCCTTGGAATGGGCGATTACCGCTCGATGGAAGCTCTGGCTTGTGCTTGAAGAAAAGTCTTGGGTAGTCCAGGGAGATGCAGAAATGAATGCGATGAGCTGATCAGGCAAGATGTGCCAGTGACCGTCTCTTTTGAGTGGAACGAGTGTGCGAGGCCAGCAGAGATCTGAAAACCTCACAGTCCGGAGTGGATAGCGTGGCGCTCTTGTCCTAGACACCCTGCATGAATGGCGGGTCGAGCTGAAGAAAAGCAATTACCCAACTGGCACTCCAAGATGGCTTGCCAGCGTCGTTGAAAAGGAGGGATGCCTCATCAGAAAAGAGATGGATGGAATAATCTGGACATGACGTGAAAAGAGAACGACGGGGGGCGCTGCCGAGGAAAATGGAGAATGTGGCTTAACATGAACAGGCTGGGCCTGGTGCTAAGTGCTGGAGCCCGCTAGAGCCCTCGCACTAGCCACCAATGGGCACGTCTCGTTGAAGGATAGAAGGGCAGAACAATCACTGACGTACCTAGGTAGATAACGCTATTACCTACCCAACTCCAATGGGGCGCAGCATCCGCGGCGAGATCAAATTCTGCGCCTTCGTGGCGAGAACTAAATTCTATAGATGTGCACATAATCCGTACACTCAAACTATACACATGAACCTCAGTAATGGAGAGCGCGAGCAATCGAGCCGGAATACAGATTTCGGGGAACTGATGAATGAACATATTCCTGGTCTCAAATCTCTAATAAAATAGCGAGGGCACAGACGGCCGACCGTTGCATCAAGATCCCGCAGCACTGCAACTAACCCCAGTGGCCATCTTTGCTCCTGGGTACACATACATATGCCCGGACGTGCCCGATTCTTCTCGCAGGCTGATTGGGTAAAATTCAACTCGAAATTTTCCAAGTGGGCTGGCCTCGAGGAATTATTTAAAGGCCATTTGGGCTTCCTATTTACCTATTTACCTATTTGCCTGGATGCTTATGTGAAGGCAGATTTTCGTCAAGCCGAGGGTACTAATCCGTACAATGACTATAACTGACAGGTCGCCCAGACCCGTCTGCCTCTCACACCCTCTTCTCATATAATTTCGAAAAAGATCATCACTCTTGATTCTTATACCCAAGTACTAGTAATACGAAACTCGTGCTTACTTGTATGCGTTACACTGGCAAAATTGTGGCAGTCAACATTATGGTTTCAGGCCCGCCCGTCTTCACACCAGTCCCGTCTAACCGGTCCAACCAGTAGACTTCATCTGTCGCCATGTGTTAGACGCTAGTTAGTGGACTAGCAACTAGCAACTCCGTCATCTCGGCCATGTTATTGGTCGCGCACCAGGAGGCTTGAACTCTGTTTTGTGGACTCTGGCAGAAAATAGCCGTTCAGGAACCCGTCGCCCAAGAGTCAACGCTGCCTCATCAGTGCAGAATGGAAACACTCTGAGAATCGGAGGGGCCTATTACGTGCCCCTACCATAGCATGTACAATAAACTGCCATGACTGCATCGATATTAATGCGAGACGAAGTGAAGGCAGGCGGTGCACTGGGCAAGGCACAATGTTTCCGATTTATCGTGAACATGGGACGAACGAGACGCAGTTACAACCCCCAAGGAAGAATCACTGGTGCATGTGCTAGCTTCGCAAGGCACTATCTCGGTACAAGCAAATGGTTGTCCAGTGGAAGCACAACGACGAGGCAACTCTTATTCGTTCATAGTGCTTGGTGGTCTATTGATCTTGTTCTCCATCCCTGAATCACTTGGTTTCATCCAAACATTATGCATCAAGCAGTCTATTTGATATCTGGCAGCGACTTTTCCTGCTCGACCAAATCGCGCAGCGGTGCACCGGCGTCGCCATCGAATCTGTTCACGTCAAGGGAACTCAGAGGACGACGGCTCCGACCCAAGCCATATCCGTAGTACTTGTGCAGCGCGGCCTTCAGGCCTGACACGCCGAGCTGCACGAGCGCCCAGTCGGCTCGGCTGAAGCGCGTTTGCAGCTCCTGCGCTTCTTTCAGCTTGCCCTCATCATACAGCTTCAGCATCACGGTGTGCAGCTTTGGCACGAGGTTGGCCGTGGCGGCAATGACGCCGTGCGAGCCGCCGACGAGACCGTGGAGCATAAAGTCCGTCTTGCCCGCAAATGCGGCAAACTCTGGGCCGATGCGCGGGTCGTGGGCCACGCGTTGCAGCTTGCCCATGTTGCCGCACGTCAGCTTGCATCCGACAATGTTCTTGTTGTTGGCGGCCAAGTTGATGATCATGTCTGAATCGAGGTCGATGCCACCGGTGACGCCGGGAAAATTGTAGAGAAGGATCGGGACAGGAGATGCCTTGGCCACGTCGTGGAAATACTTTTGGATGACGGGCTTTTGCATGGCAGGAACTGCAACATGTCACTGTTAGTTGGTTTCACGCCATCAGGTTGTTTGCCCACGTACGCCAGTAGCTGGGGCTGAGAACGAGCGCGTAATCAGCGCCAGCCTCATGGGCCTCTTTGCACAGCTGGATAGATTCGCGCGTCGACTGCGCACCACCTCCCGCGATGATGGTCGCGCCAGGCTTGCCATGAGCGTCGAGGACAGAGCGCGCAACCTTCAGAACCTCGATGCGCTCCTCATGCGACATGTGCATGGCCTCGCCATTGGATCCCTGGATTACCAGGCCGTCGACGCCAGCCTTGGCGACTCGGGTAATATGCGTGCGGATGGCCTCAAAGTCGAGTGTCTCATCTTCGTGGAAGAAGGCGACGCAGGGCACGTAGATGCCGCGAGGAGGGTAATGAGGGGCCATGATGCAACAGGATCTGAGCTAGTTATGTTGTTGATCCCTCGAGCGAAGTCGCAAAGTGGTGGCCGACGCCTGGCTTTTACTTGGGCGGAAAGAGTCAGTCGAAACCGCCATTGTTCAACTGCCCCGTGATCAGAATATCTCTGACATGCCAAAACTCCAGAAGCAGCCATTCAAGTCGCATGGGATGGCGGGGCCGTCATCGCGGGACCACGGCCGCCGGAGGACCTTTCCGACAGTCATCCGGCCGCCGATGACGGAGGCGGCGCGAGTGCCTACAACGAGCACAGTGCTGCATTATACGCACATAATTGATGTGTGCAAGGGACTCCGTCTTATCATGGTCCTTTATTAGAAGCACTATGGCCTTGGTTTGCCCCTACGACGCTGTTGCGTAGTCATACCTACCCGACACCTAAAACTTGAGCCAACATGATCCTGCAAGGGTGATGTTCGCATAGTCCCTTGCAATTAAGGTTTTTGTGTGTCCGGAAGATTTCGCCACTATTACGCAGCTTTGTGGTCCAAATAGGAACCTCACACTGCCCGAATAAAGACGAACAATAACAAGCAATGGCAGAAGAATAGACTCAATGTCCTCAGCCGGTGAAGCTTATCACCAAGCATGTATAGCCGGTGTGGATATTGTACTGCTTCACTGACAACAAGTCGCCCCGCGCATGCTGAAACCAGTTCACGCAGATCAGCTCGTTTGCCGAATAATTAACTTGTCTTTAACAAATTGCTGGAATACAGTAGGTTCACCACGACGTGTGCAGACCCCCCCCCACGCCGTCTCTCATGCCGACGGAAAACGACTCGGAAATTTAGCCTGACTGTCAGCACAGTCGGGTACATACAGATGGGGAATAGAACGTGGCTGTCAACAGTGCTGCGAAATAGAAACAAAGGGCTTGGCCCGGTACTTGAACCTATTACCGGTATCTAGCCTCGTGCCAATAGTCTGGGTGGCGGAGGCGGCATCAACAACAAATGGCGTCTACCACAGCTGAGGCTGCTCCCTGACGTAACATCAGCTGAGTTCGCCCTAAAGATACAAGTACGACATGTCGTTTGTAATTGAACATGGTAGGAAGCCACTTGAAGCTCATATGAGGAGGCCGTGTTTTTGGGGTGGGTTGCAGGGAATGCTGGACAATGTAGCCCGGCCACGGTGGTGACCCATTCGCCCCAGGAACTTTTGAACGTTTGCCTAGCGAGGATGGAGAAAGCAGCAGGTGGCGAATGTGGAATGCCGAGACTAACCAATCGTCCAATACGGGTAACTAACTAGTTGACTGGTTTCCTCTCAGTGAGAACTGACAGTAGATTGGCGTATTGGGGAGAGCCCCGTGGTGATGGGCACCGGCTGGGTCAGTCCCGCACGATCCCTTTTCAGGTTCAGCGCTTAGGTGCGTGCCTCGGCCCTAGAAAAGAGGACAACTCATTGCTCGTTTAGCGAAGCTTTGACCATAGCCTGCAAGTTTGCATTCAAACACAGTTCTCCCTGGAGTCTGGGGTAATTATGCGGTTCTAGCTAGCGCAAGGTGATAATCTCCTGCACGTGTCGACCTAGGCACAGCAGTGTAAATGCCGTGCCAAGAGATACAAAGGTTCCTCCAAGGCAAAATCCGTTGCCTAAAGGGGACATAGGACCGTGGCCAGCGACACTTTACGGTGCTGCCCGTTGTCGTGATGCTGGTGGCTGCTTGGTCGACAGAAGGGCATCCGGCCAGGCTCTAAAGTATTATTTCCCAACTTATAAAAGTGTCAATCAACATCGCGGATGACTGGCCTTTGACGTGAAGCAAGTAAATAATGCTTGACCTTTGGCTGCACTGTATGCTATCAGTCTGGCATTTGGTGGCATGCCACTTGGGCGACCGCTTGCTGGGCCAGTTGCAAAAGTACCGCTAGGCGGCCCACACGCCGCGCTTCAGGCTATTCGCGGAATGGAGAATACACGCTATTTTACAGGGCTCTCAGCTGTCGCCGCTTCCCTGGCTATTATTAGGTGCTGCCTTTTTTTTTTTTTTTCTTTTTTTTTTGTTGGCGCTGAATCGCTTCTTCGTTGCTGGTTGCTTGACTCCGTGGTTAGGACTCTGGATGAAGATTTAATATTAAGAAGAGTTGATCACTGGGTGTTTATTAGGCGTGCGTCACATCGGCACCTTTTGAGTGTGCTCTCACATTGGCAGTTGTCAACGCTAACTTAATAGTGGTTGTAGTACGTATAGTTCCCTTTACGGATTACTGGCCCCCCATCCGTGGCCCTAGGGCCAGCAAGCCACTGCGGAATTAGAGGCCGACCGGCCACCCTTGTAATAACGGCGCGAAGGAATACAGTCACGAGCTACGGCTTGGCAAATTTCGTCTGGACGTACTCCGTACAGGACGCCGATTTTCAATCAGTCGAGGCGCTGCTAGCCGTCCAAGGACAAGACTTAGGTGCGTCGTAATATTCGACCTTGATTGTAGGCGAGAGAGTTCATGTCGCCCGCCCTCTCGAACAGAAAGTGCGCCCGAGCAGTTCAGCGCTCTTTCGCTGGGATACTGTCGCTATTGGCGTTGGAGCATAAATATAAGCATCTTCACCGCGTCAGCATGCCCACTCTCCAAGACATGCCGAATAGTGCCTGTTATTCGATGACAAGAATAGCAGTCATAGGATAATTAACTATTGATTCAGCAACAAGTTGAGAAACGGACAAGGTAGGAGGATCCTAGGATCAGCCGCCCCCAAAGCCAACCCCCTAATAATGTTAGGTTCGGCCGGGCTTCACAGCCGCAGCTCCACCTGCTGTCGCAACGCCAGCCGGTGGCGTCACACTATAAAACAGGCCAGTGATCAGCCACCGCGGGAACATGAAAAAAAAGTCCCTGTGTTGGTGGCGGAGGTGGCATTGCACGAGCGGATGAGCTTTTAGCGGGCATTCTTCAAAGGCTGTCGCAAGGTGCTGACCAGTGAACGAGATGGAGAGGCAAGGAGGGTCGGAGGGGCCAAACCAGGCAAGTCAGGGACCATGGGGCCCCAGAGAGCAAGGAACTAATCAGTCAACTACTCCGTAGTGATAGTGATAACACCACCTTCTCTGTAAGTTAGTTGATGGGGAACTTTCCATAAGTTCCTACGGTGAATCCTTGATGTACTGTAGCTATCCGCCTGCCGTTTTGAGATAAATACGGTGCTCGCGCCCACTCTCCATTCTGCTCCTGCCTGTCAGCCCTCACCTTTGTCTGCAGTGCACGCTTTGACAACTACAGCCTGTCTTGATTCGGTCGCCGTAGATTTCTCAGCGCATCCTAGGTAGCCAGGCAGCGCAACATGGACCACGACGCCGCAATCACGGGTCAGAAGCCTGTCGTCGCCGATGCGCATAACGCGCCCGAGCTTGTGCACGACGCCCAGGAACGACACGTTTTAGGTGCCCAGCCGCATATCGACGCTACAGGCGATGCCAAGATCTTGTCCGAAACCTATGCCGACGAAAAACGTGAGGGAGCGGACCATGTTCAACTTGGACTGGACGACCATGATGACACCTCGGACGACGAGGCCCTGCCTGACGACCTCTTCGTGTCGTTTCCCCCTTTGAAGGGCGTCCCTCCCGAGGCAAACCCTCTTACAGTCCGAGCCGTTCTCATTGGCATCATTCTCGGATCGCTCTGCAATGCTTCCAACGTCTATCTAGGTACGTTCTGTACGAGTCATCATCCTGACACGAGCCAATGTGACTAACAACGACATGTTGGACAGGTCTCAAGACCGGCTTCACCTTTCCTGCCACCATGTTTGGTGCAATTTTCGGATATGGAATCATTACCATTCTCACAAAAGCCTTTCCTCACATTTCCTTCCTCGGTGGGCGCTTTGGTCCACAGGAGAACTCAATCGTCCAGGCTGCCGCCACCGGCGCTGGTGGTATGAGTGGATTGTTTGTTGCCGGCTTGCCTGCCATGTACCGCCTCAGCCTACTCTCTGACAACCCCAAGGCCGACTTTGCTCGCATCTTGACTCTGACGATTGTTTGCGCCCTATTTGGTCTCTTTGCTGCTGTGCCCCTGCGCAAGTTCTTCATTATCAACGTCTCGCGCGAGCTGAACCTCGTTTTTCCCTCGCCAACTGCTACCGCCGTCGCTATTCGATCGATGCATTCCGTCTCGTCTGGTGCTGCTGATGCCATGAATAAGGTCAAAGCTCTGTTTTACGCTTTCGCCGGTGCTTTTATTCACATCATCGTCTCCCAATACGCCGATGGTATTTTGCACAACTGGCACATCTTTTCATGGTTCTACATCTGGAGCGGATACACCAACTGGGCGCAGAACATTGACAACTGGGGCTGGTATATCCAACTGACCCCTGCCTTTTTTGGATCTGGTATTCTTGTTGGACTCAACACAGCCTTTTCCTGGTGGGGAGGCACTGTCGTTGCCTGGGGCTTGATTGGACCCCTTTTAGTTCACTATGGCGAGTGTGTAGGAACCCGTCCTTACCTCGATTCTGAAGATCCAGTCATCGCCGAGCGATGGGGTGTCGTTGCTGGCTTTGGCAAGATGACTGGCATTGGCCAGCCTGGCTGGAAGGCATCCCCTCGCTACTGGATGCTGTGGCCTGGTGTCATGGTGCTCCTGGTCTACTCGCTGATTGAGTTCTTCATCCACATTCGCGTCCTCTGGGATGGTCTTTTATTTGCTTTCCGAGAAATGTCGGTCAGCATTGACGCTGCTCTCAAGAAGCGCGGCAAATCCAGCCCCTTTTTCGAGAAACAAGCCGCCAAGGTCAATGATGACAATTGTCTGACCAAGGACTTTGCCACGCCTGAGCAACAGGTGCCCGTTTACGTTTGGCTTAGCGGAACTATTGCCATGATGGCTGTTGCTTGTCTAGTCTGTCACTTTCAGTTCGGAATGAACGCAGGCTATGCTATTGTAGCCTGTCTTCTTGGCATCATTTTTGCTTTTATGAGTATTTACGGTGGCGCCGTCACTGATGTTGCGCCTTTGACTGCGTCTTCCAAAGCTTCGCAGCTCGTCTTTGGTGGTATCACAAAGGGTACCGAGCAGGCTCATGCCCAGCGCATCAATTTGATTGCTGGAAACATTGCCACTGGAACGGCTGATGTCTCGACGTCTCTCGTCAGCGACTTCCGCGTCGGTTTCCTCCTGCAGACCCCACCCCATCTGCAGTTCTACGCGCAGGGCATCGGCGCCTTTGTCTCCATCTTCCTGGCACCGGGGATCTTTGTTCTCTTCATGGCTGCTTACCCCTGTGTCTGGAAACCCGAGCTCCAGGACGGCGAGTGCCCTTTTGCTGCCCCCTCGGTTGCTGCCTGGGTGGCTGTCGCCCAGGCCGTGACTGAACCGCACGTGCCCATTCCTCTCAAGTCGGGCATTTTCGCGATTGTGCTTGGTGTGTTTGCGGCATGTCAGGCTCTCTTCAAAAACTTTTACCTGGTTGGCTCCCGCGCCAAGTATCGTTCCTACCTGCCCAACTGGATGGCTATCGGTGTTGCTTGGGTCCTGGGTCCCGACTCCGGTTATGCCAACGCGGTGCTGTTTGGTTCCATCACCGCTTGGTGGTGGAGAAAGTTCTTCCGCAACAACTTTGAGGCCTACGGCTTTGCTATTGCTGCCGGTCTTATCGCCGGCGAAGGTCTTGCTGGTGTTATTAATGCCGCACTGACTCTTGGTGGTGCTGATGGTGGAACCAAAGGCACGTCTGTTGCTCTTCCCGGAGCAAAATGGTGATTGCAAATGGTCTGGCTGACATAGAAGCTCGTATTTGAAAAAGAGTAGGATATGATGATGTGCAATTTCATGCTGCGCATATATGTAGAATGATTCCCCTTGGAGCTGTTATTACCTAATAGTTGTTAGCCCTGCGCGTGGCGCAGAACTCTATCTATGTATCAGAGAAAATACAATCTTCATCTGAAACTGCTCTTGCTGATTAACTAACTACTAGTTTGCTAGCGCATGCATTTGTAAGTTGATGGAAAATTTTAGCCGCCGATTGTCAGCTATTAGTTAGCAAGAAATACGTGGGGCAGGGCAATTTGTGAGACTTACCAAGCTAATCCGTAATCCGTACGGATACATATAGCATATTTATTACAGCATGCAGCCAGCCTCGTGGTTGCACAGTCACACCCACTCTGGTGGCGCGCCCAACGAGATGCAGCCGGATGCATCTTGCCACACCTACCGTCACTAGTTGTCTAGGCAATCTATTTAGCTTTGGAGACGGCAACGTCGAGGACAGTGTTGAGGACAGCGTCGAGGACAACCGCTCATAAGCTAAGAGAGGGCTGGGTTTGTCGGATACGATTGAGCAATCTGGGATGTAGACCAGCAGAGCGGACATGTTTCCATGTTTCAAATCGACCCCGAAGCCAATTGACGAGAACGGTCTACTAGTTGGCCTCGCATTCTGAATTTTGCTACTCCTCCGTACTTGGTAGGAATATCACGATGGACCCCCGCCGCCAGAGCCCCTCCTCAAACCCCTCCAGGCAGCTAACTGGCGTAGCTGTGACGCCATTGGTGGGGCAGAGAACCTTGAGCATTCGGCAGCTCCTATGATACATTGACTTTCGCTCTAGTATTGTAAGTTCGAGTATACCGGTTGGCTGGAAAAAACGAGGCTTTTCCGGAAAGGGGGGGATAAGCACTTTCCTTGTGAAGCGCCTATCACAGTCCCAGTCACAGTCACCCCCGCCCCGAGCTCCCAACCCGAGCTGTCCGGCTGCTGTTTATAAGAAGCCGTAGTTCCCCTCACTGCCCCTCTTCCTACCCGGTCGACAGAACTCTCGCAAACCTTTCACCAGTAACCATTGCTCCAATACTCTTCCATTGAGATATTGCGTATCGAACTCCCACTACCTTTGTTATTACCACACAACCACTTCCAACCATGCCTCAGCCAGCCCCCAAAGCCACAAAGATCCTCGACCTCCTCAGCCTCAAGGGCAAGACAGTCATTGTCACTGGAGCTTCCGGTCCCAAGGGCATTGGCATCGAGGCGGCCCGCGGGTGCGCCGAGATGGGCGCTGACCTCGCCATTACCTACTCGTCGCGTCCGGATGGCGCCAACAAAAACGCCGAGGAGCTCTCCAAGACGTACGGTGTCAAGGTCAAGGCGTACAAGCTCAACATAGTCAAGTACGCCGATGTAGAGACCTTTGTCAATCAGGTTGTCTCGGACTTTGGCAAAGTTGACGGTTTCATTGCCAAGTAAGCTTTCTGCGCCGGTTTTCCATCCCAATACTTGATGGCTAACAATTGCGTGCTTCCAGCTCCGGCATGACTGCCGACAACGGCGTCATCGACGCGACTGCCGAAGCCTGGGACAAGGTTATCCAGGTCGACCTAAACGGAACAGCCTATTGCGCCAAAGCGATCGGCGCCGTCTTCAAGAAGCAAGGCCACGGCTCGCTCGTCCTCACGGCCTCCATGTCGGGCCACATCGCCAACTACCCCCAGGAGCAGACCTCGTACAACGTGGCCAAGGCTGGTTGCATCCACATGGCGCGCTCCCTCGCCAACGAGTGGCGTGACTTTGCCCGTGTCAACTCTATTAGCCCCGGCTACATCAACACTGGCCTCTCTGACTTTATCGACCAGAAGACGCAGGATCTATGGAACAGCATGATCCCCATCGGCCGCCCCGCCGAGTCCCCCGAGCTCAAGTCGGCCTACGTCTACTTCATTTCCGACGCTAGCTCCTACACAACCGGATCAGACCTAGTCATTGACGGCGGTTACACGACTCGATAGATGTTTTTAATTTAGTGTGGTGCATCACAAGAGGGTTGTCACCCTCGACGAGGCAGGTTGTGTGACTATTAAACAGTTTGGTCATGATGCAGATACGGGCTATGAAACACGATTGAGGTAGTCGAAAACACCAATAAGACAAAGCCATGCCATGGAAATTACGAGGTGATGCAGGATTCATGTTCAATCGCAATCACTGTGAAATCGTAGGCAGCCGATTTGACGGGCACGGTCGACGATACCCATGTGCCGCTTACAGCAGAGCTGTTGATGGTCATTGGCAGCTGGGTACACCCCGTACACTTGATCGACTCATTACTAGATTCCGCATATTTTTTGCTGTATAGGGCTGCAAGGTCGGCCGATTCCTACGCAGCTTGGAAGCCTCATGCACGGCCAAGACATGTTGCATAGCGCAGACGAAAACGTCCACCCACCTGCGTCATGTCCCTCCTGGAAGTATTGCCAAAACTAGAGGGTGCTAGGTTGCATTGCATTCAGCCTCAAAATTTTTTGCATCCCTCAACAAATTTCTCTGCAGCCTCGATTGGGCACTGCCTACTTGCCACTTCTGCCGACTGGAGCAGCGGCCAGTTCCAAGGACCTAATGCCTAGACGTGATGATTATTAACGTTACTCTGTACCCAATGCTGAGGGTGTTGCGTTGTACACTCAAAAATGGAACGCGCCACACTTTTATAAATGCTAGAGCCCCTTGTATATCAAAATAAGGAAATGTAATACGTGGTATCTATTTCTGCACATGGAAATCTATTGATATCTACAATATCATTACTGCATTAGTGCTGTACTTGTCTTTGTGATACGTGCACTTGGTTTGCCGGAATCGACAGTGACGCCCCCGGCCTCCACATCTCCATCCACATCTCCACCGCATCAAACAAGAGCATGGCCACTTCCGAGGACTTGGACAATAAAACATCAAAACCACGGCCTTTGCACGAGCTCCGCATCATCCACCATGGTGCGTTGCTGTCTCTCTGCACCTGAAAAACTAGACAATGCCTCTTGTTTTTCAGGACTGCCTTTGTAATGAATTCATGGCCAGCTAACCCCCCAACGTTTTTTGCGCGCGTTTGCCAGAACAAAGACTCGAACTTCACGTACGTGCACATGCACCGCGGCAGCGACGCCGAGCTATTCGAAGACTTTTGCCGCGACAAGCTGCCCGACGACGAGATATACGTGCCGCCGCAACACCAGCCCATCAATCCCGAGGACGAGGACGATGTGGTGCCGGACCAGCACGCCGCGTTTGGCATACAGCGTGCGACGCAGCGCGTCAACGAGCCGGCGTGGAAGGACCTGGGCCTGGCGTCGCTGATGGACAAGGGCCCTGATGCGAACGGAAAGAGGAATAGCGGTAAAGGGGCAATGGGGATTAGGAACCTTCCGCGTTAAATGTTGGTGCGTACCGCGATGATTGCTGCGGCGGGGTGGAATCGTCCAGAGGTCTTGGAGAGGATGGGGCGCAGGGCCGCGTGTTGGCATCATTACGCTTTGCGACAATTGTGTTTTTAAATGCACAAATGTATATAATATGATTCATGACCTAATGAAATTCCCAATGACCCTTTGAATGTCCCCAAAGATGGTCAAGACTCCCCAACTCCATGTGCACCTAAAATCAAATCGTGCATGTTCATCTCGCATTCCCAGATCCTAGTGGGGGGGGGGGGGGGG
>JAPERH010000036.1:0-26779 GCA_030411535.1 Beauveria australis | reverse complement strand
CCCCCCCCCCCCCCCCGTCCTCCCTTCTCCAGGAGAACCCTTGAGCCTTTTTAATTCTTGCCCAAGAATGCCTCTCGCTCGACAACCTCTGGCGCAAACTTTACCAAAAAGACCGTCTTGCCCGGCCACATGTCGCCCTCGGCCACGGTATGCGCCGTCACCTTTGCCGGAAAGTCGGCGCCGTCGCACACGCCCTCGATGACGCCGGCCGCAAACGCCGCGCAGTTGAGCTGGCTCATCTCGCGGGGCACCGAGATGTACTGGTTCACGAGCGGCTCGTTGTCGATAATCATGTACTCCTCGGGGGTGTCCGGGTTGTTGCTCTTTTCGAGGCGGTCGGCCTGCCGCCCAAACAGGTGCGTCCAGGCATTCTGCTTGATAAAGTGCAGCAGGGCGATGATGTTGAGCGGCCGCAGCTGCGTGCGCGCGGGCTCGCGGTAGAGGAGGAGGTCGAGGAGCTTCAGGCCGATGGAGTGGCCCTGGAGGTTCAGCCTGGAAGAAGGAGAAGAAGGAAACAAGAGGCCTCGCGGGTTAACTAGATGCAGGCGGGGGCGGACAGTGGGAAAGGGGGCCAAAAAAAGTTTCTTCTCACCTCTGCTCGAGCTCTTGAATGCCCTTGACGCGCCGCTGGGCGTACGTCACCATCTCGCCAAACAAGTACGCAAAGCTCGCCTGGCTCATCTCGCCGCCCTTGGAGCGGTTCAGCGGACGGTGGTAGATGGTCTTGCCATTGCTGGGCAGCCGCAGACCGGATTCTGAGGTGACTGCCTGTGCACCTGTTTGTGTGCTCGCCATGGTTCGCTTCCTTTTCCCGCGGGCTGTGAGTCGATGAGGCGGGCGGCGTTGAATTGCAAGGGGGGGAATGATTGCTTTTGGTAGCAGAAGTGACTGGCCGGTTGATGCCCCACCATTTAACTACAGCTTGTAGCTTTGGGTACTCGACACAGATACAGACGCGAGCGCATACTTGGTTACGCAAGTCGGTTGAAATATGCATCTATTTCTTCCAATCGCGAGTACTTATTGCGCTCAGATATAGTTTCAGGCGCTCTTAGGTCTTGCGCTCGCCGAACAGCAGGCGAATATTGCTGTCATTGGCCAGAGGCGGCAGCAACGCTAGCTGCTGCGTCGGCCTCTTTTGGGCGCTGGCACTGGACGGCGTGCCGGCATGTCTTCATTTCTTACTTATTTTAGTTTGAAATTAGGCCACATTCTCCGAGATAAGAGGGCCAAGGAAATCCTCACTATCAATAATTACTAGTCTGGATTCTCGATAGCAAATCTAGCCAGGGGCAATAATTGGCGTTACTCCCGCGATTGAGCAGTACGGATGCTTGATCAAAACTGCGCCGTGAACACGGCCAAAGGACAGATTGCTATTTCGGCCCTGCTTCAATCCAAAGCTCAAATGTGCTGATTTACTGTATGACTCGACTTGATACCCTCACAGCAAGCTCTTTTCACCTTTTTTGTTGCCGACCACGATATCGGGCTTGGCTGTGGTATAGTTGGGAATGTCGCCCATCACTTTGGCACTGGCCTCGCCCTGCTTTGCCTTGGCGAAAGACTCCAGACTGTCCCATTTGAGAATCGCCTGGATCTGATACTGCTGGCCGGGCTCCAAGACGGTGACCTCCCAGCGCTGAAGACCGAAGGGTTTCCAGTGCCTGGCCGATTTTTGTTAGCCGCGCCCACGGAAAGCGGGTGGCGTGATTTATTTCAAGGGAAAGCTCACTCCTCGACAATCTCAAAGTGCTTGTTCAAGAAGTAATCCAAGTCAAAGGCGGGGCCGGACGGGTACAGAATGTTGACAGTAGCCATGATAAATTGTGACAGGGTATATCCTTACGTAGTTTGATTATGGAAAGGTTAAGCGGGATGGAAGATGGAGATTGATGCGTGCATGACCTCGGATCGGATCCCATATTTAACTAGTTGCTCTGGCTCATCAACATTGCCCCGCACACAGATTGGTCATCCGTCGATCCGCACAAGCTCGTGCAGCAGAGCTGATAAAATGCAAGAACCTGCGCGGCGGACGAAAGAAACCTAAGAACCTTTGTTTTCCATGCGCCATGTGCCAAGACACACAAGTGTGATTCATCAGGCGTCAAACATGGCCCATTCAAACTCATTCATAGAGTAGCCATAACTCGCCGGCCAGCCTCCGGTTTTTGCTTCGGTAGAAGCAAGCAAATCATCCAAGCCCTGCATTGCAAGTCAGACTTACGGCATATATTTCAAAGTCGAATTACCATAGCCCCAGCGAGCACTAGCAACAAAAAGGAACTGACTTACTGTAAATGTCCACTCTCCGCTCATGTCCGGCGGCGTCGGCATCGGTGCAGCGGCCGCTTCCGTGATACCACCATCCCCACCCGTGAGCTTCTCGGCCATTTCTGTCAAGAGCCCACCACAAGTCTCAGACACCTCCATTGCCGCACCCAGTAGATTCTCAACGAGTGCTTCTTGTGACAAGTTCTGAGATATACCGTCAATCTGCACCGCAATGATGCGCATCAAAAGATAGCCCTTGATATTGGTGTGCCCTGACTTGATGACCTCGAGCGACCATTCCTGGCACTGCTCGAGAACTGCGAGCAGGTCGGGGCGGAGAAGCTTGGGTCCTAGCCCGTCGCTCTCTTTGAGCTGGGCGCGGAGCTCCATGACAATAAGCAGCGCGGAATGCATTGCTGCAATCATGAAGAAGCTCATGCCGCGAGTCACCTGCCTCCGAAGATCATCTGCCGCTTCAAACACCGATTGCCCGCAGGAAGCGTGCATCCATGTGCGGCCCGCTAGTGAGGTCCAAATCTTCAGGGCACAGTCCACAACTACGACTCGCGAGTAGGCATATTTGGCGTCTTGCATTGCTGCGACAAAGTATGGCACATGCAGAGCCGTAAGATAGCGATACATGATGATGTCGAGAACGCGCAGCTCGGTGCTGGTGAGCGCCTGCTTGGCGCCCTGCCCTCGGCACGACTGCAGGCGACGCCCCAGCGCCTTGTAGCTGGCGCGCAATTCGCCGTCCAAACGAAGCGTCTCTTCGTATGAACCGCCCGATGACACGTCATTCAGGAACCGCAACGCGTCCAGTCGTTGGGAAAATGTCTCCCGTAGAGCCAGCGCCATGGTCATTTGTGTGCATTCGTGCGCTGGTCGTGGCACAGGATCGAGCTCGAGCAGCTGCTCATCGTCAAAGTTGCCGGGTGCATTTGTATCAAAGTCGCTCATGGACAGGAACACTGGCCCCCCCGACCCAAGGCTCGACTGAAGATTTAATTCGGCAATCGTGTTCCACAAGCGGCGGTGCATCTCACAGGTGAGAACACTTCTTTCGGGTAGTCGGGCTGGGTCTCGATGAAGCCCCATGTACATGGCCCGGCGTATTAGCCATCCCACTGATATCCACATGGAATCTGCAATGATGCCGAGCCGCTCCTGCGCAAAGAGTAATAGGATATTCGTTTGCACCGTCTGAATGTCCAGTCGGGCTTTGAACTTGGGCTCCGTCAGCCACAGCTGTGCCTCGTATGCCCACTGCATGGCGCATGTCCTCAGCGAGAATGCTTCGTCGTGAGTAATTGCGCCCAGCGCCAGTACAAGCTTTACTTGAACGAGAAACGCTGCGTCAGGCGCTGCTCCTGTTGTCCAGAGAGCATCGTACTGCTTTCGAAAGGTCGGTATATGCAGAACGCGGTATAATGATTCTGTGTTTTGCAGGTAATTCTCAACCAGTCTGTCTGCAAGCGGCTTTTCGGGCAGCGGAGAAAGCTTTGTCGGTGGCCAAGGCGGCGATCGTCTGGCCTTGATGAAGCGAGCTAGTCCCTTGCATCTTGCAATACCTGCCCAAGCCTCAGCGCCTCGCTCTTGGAGCTGCGCGTCTATCGTCTCAAAAATATCGCGAATCTATCAACTTAGTCTTGCACAAGAGACGACATAGCGGCCAAGAATGGAATTTTTTTTTTTTTTTTTTTTGCTTACCAACAAAACCCCAGTCACACACCAATGGCTCTGGCCAAACATTCGGGTCTTGTGCATCATGCTGCGTGCAATAATTGGACCGCCATTGCCAATTGAATTTTCGCACTGCACATGGAATACGCCGCCAAGCTTCGAGGTGGTCGTCTCAATCGATGAATTCGTGGTCGCAAGGGGGCTTGAGCTACTGGACTCCATGTTGACCCTTGATAATTGATCTTCGAGCTCTCGGATTCTTAGCCGAAGTCGCTTTGCTTCACTTTCGTGAGAAAAGCCCGAGTCAGGTGGCGACTGCGTCGATTTGGGACTTGAATGAAGAGACGCGAAAGTCGATTGCGCTCTGCTGGCTGGGAGGATGGGCTGATGCGGCTTCCATTGTCCAGCGTTTGTCGAGGGTGCATTATGAACTTGTTCAGACGCCTCAACAGGCCAAGTTTCGTAGGCGCAGTCGCCCGTTCTTGACCGAGTACAGTTGTTACACGGAAGTTTTCTGTCGCATTTGATTTTTCTCTTGCGACAGAGTATGCAGGCCCTGCATCCCACGTTAGACATCATGGTTTCAAGCGTCGTAGCCAATAAACTTACACAACGGGCCGTCTGCGTCGCTTCGCCGGTTCAGACATAATTCGAGTCAATTCAGGTAGAACTCGCTGCAGTTTCGGAATTCAAATGCTCTGAAGCCGATTAGAGATTATTTTCAAATGTTCGGATACAGTTTTAGAGCCCAGGAACAAGACGGCAGTATGCAACCCCAAAAAACTGCGCTACGAGTAAGTCCCGCCAGCCGTAACCCGTTTGCTTAACTCCGCCAATGAAACGGCTGTATTCAACGGGCTTTTCAAACTAAATACCCAGCTCTTACATGTATGCCTGGTATGAACAGATATTTCTCGAGCAAAAGACGGATATGATTATTTGCAAAATCTAGAAGGAAATCTCTGATTTGGATTCGCTCATCAAGGTACAAGTGTTGTGGTTTCAATGTGGGCGACAAAAGTGTTGGTCGCTTTCTCACCATCTCATCACCAAAAAGCGGCGAACAGCCTGTCACCCACGGGGGTTGTTACCGGAGGCTTACAGTGGAAAGAGAAACGAAACCAAATCTACTTTCTGCGAATGACTCGTTCCAACAAATTTGGCGGGGTAAGCTCGCCGCCAACAGGTTCGTCTGGTTCCAGCTGGCGGACCCGAGGTTCGCAGCCAGGTTTGAGGCCCGCAGCGCCTAATATAAGGACCATGTCCCTTAATAACCCTGCCTTGGTCATTTGCGCAAGTTGTCCGATTCCGCAGGCTGCTTGACTGCGAACCAGCCTTCAGGGTGGCCTGGGTCTTCAGCCATCAGGTGCTCGGTGGAACGGGCGACTGGGCCCAAATATCCGACTGACTCCTCTTTGACAAAAACCTCCCTCCCCAGATTCACGGAGGTTGCCGAGGCGGACAGCGCCTTCTCGTAAATGGAGTAAGCTGTGCGCCCTGAACATGACCCTCTACTTACTTGCATAGCATTCTATTATGACACCGCCCAGAATACGATCGCCGCCGGACAGTTTACCCCTCTCATGCAGCGTCATGCTACCGCGGAACTCGGCCGTGGAGTGCATGATCGGCCAAGTCATACTTCTCCGCGGTCTTGGACGAGACAAAGCCTGTCAAAAACTGGTCAGTCTTGCACCACGACGCGAAAGCCGTTATTCGCGGCCCAACGCGTCAAATGAGGGCTCACAATCTCGAATGTGGTACTCCATGATACCGGCCGGCGCCGCGATCGGCATATGTCGAGCGTATTATGCAAGCTTCTTCTAAGCCTCTGGAGTAGATCATATTTGACCGAAATATGTTTCTCCAGACCAAGTGCGCTTGTGTGATATGAATCTGGGTGCGGGTGCTCATCTCGTTGAGTCAATTTACACCAACTCGACATGGCCGTAGATTGACGATAGTTTGCGGCATTGACCGCTTTTTTTAAATTGATGGAGACGCTGTTATCGCCCGGAAACAGACCGGTGGACGACCTACGCTGGAGCACTTGATGATTCGTTCTTTTGCTGCCCACCGTGCTGGCTCACCCCAGCTTTCAAATGAGCCAAGTCTTCAACCACTACTTCCAAGGATCTCAATCCATCACAGCTAAATTGCGTCAAGCCAGAGATCTCTGGCGTGTTACTTACATTCGAATTTATTTGTCTAGCTTTAGCGAGCTAATAAGACAAAGGCCACAAATCGAGCACCAAACGCACCCTGCGATTCAACAGCACCTTCAATTGATGAAGATGAAAATTGAAGCGCCATCCAATCTTTCTCACGTCATCTGTGATCAATACCAGTGCAATACTAATATTGCAGACTCTGCCTCAGTAGAATTGTATAGCCATCACGGCAACTCCATCAAATACGGTCATGAGACGGTGGCGGGTGTTTGAAATGCGGCGCAGTTCAACCAGGCAGAGTATTTTGAACGAATCGAACGGTGCGCCTAAGATATCAATCACGCAACTAGATCTTGCGATAGCCGGTCGAGTAACGAACGACGGGCTGTTATCAGCGCCGAGCGTTATAAGTGGCTGTATCTGATACCCTGCCCATAGCCTGTTAAACTTTGAGAACCTCGTCATCCGACTTCTAATTATACTCCCCGTACCTTGATTGCGAGCGCCGAGCGATAGCCGGGCTTCTTAGTCGCCGTCCGAAATGGCCATAGTCCCATCTGAACGGCAGTTGGATCAGATAAATTGGTGCAGATAGTTTTGGTAAGAAACGCTGCCGAGAATCCGAGACCCTCCAGGTCCATGAACACCTGCCGTATCTGTACCTATTATCGACATGGGGCGTGGACTATTCGTATGCCCAGCATCACTTGACCAATGTGGCCTGAGTCCGCCTGACAGCTCCGACACCCTGGTACCCTACTCGTTCGCCGATTTCTGTCCAATCGGGCGCTGCCTGCTCCATCATTCGACCAGGATCCTCGGCGCAAAAAAAGGGGCTCTGACCCGCGAAAATGACACAGCACATCGATATATGTCTCGATTCGGAGCTACACCTTTGAACCAATCCGATTCTCTAGTTCGACCCCGGAACTCCCAGGGCTTACCGAACCCCCTGCAGCCTACCTCCGTTCAGCGTCGACCGTCTCATTACCACCGCGCTGGTGACATGTCACCACCGACGCCTGGTGGAGTAGGCGAAATGAGAACCGCCATCCCCTTATACGTAAATCCGGTCATATTGAACGTTGTCTGCATAAAAAGGAAAGAGATCGTATATGTGAACGATTATAGGCCATGATGAAGGCATACTGTAGAAAAGAGATAAAGGAGAGCGATGTGCCGTAGGTGTTTCCAACCATCCAGGCTCTCACATTTGTTACACGTTCTCTTCTTTAAACCTCTTTTACTTTTCTCACTCACTCTTCAAATTTGAGCAGCGATGCTCTTGAATACTATCTTTACACTCATTTGGGCAGTGGCCTTTGCTGCTGCCTTTCCTTCTCTTTCACTGTCAAAATGGCAGTCGTCACGTCGCAGTGTTGAACCGGCAAAGGTTGAGACACAAGCGAGCCAGGGAGTACCCGGTCCTGTTACTGAGCAGGGAGGTTTCTGCGGTTGGGTTGCCGTAGAAGTGCCTGTCGATGAGGCTACCAACAAGCAGATCAACCAGCAGGCCAACCAGCAGGCCAATCAGCAGGCTAATCAGCAGACCAGCCAGCAGACCAACCAGCAGACCAGCCAGCAGACCAACCAGCAGACCAACCAGCAGACCAACCAGCAGACCTCCCAGCAGACCTCCCAGCAGACCTCCCAGCAGACCTCCCAGCAGACCTCCCAGCAGACCTTCCAGCAGGGCAGCCAACAGGGCAGCCAGCAGACTGGACAGCAGACCAGTCAACATACCGAGAATCAGAAAGATGACGAGTCCTCGGCTCGCAGCCAAACTTTGGCTCCCAGTGTTCACTGGACCTGGGATACCAGTGCTTTGAAGAATGTTGAGCCTGTCGCTCCCAAAGAAAACTCTCAGATGTATTATGGTATCTCTGGTAAGCAAAAATGTGGTCTTGTATAAAAATATGGCCGCTGACCTTGGTGTAGAACCCGCAAAGGAAGGATACTTTGCCTTCCTTACCTATCGCTTCACCCTTCCTTCGGTCAACCTCGATCACTGCGACCACGTCGACGTCGAATACACCAAGGAAAGCAAAATGTTGCTCAAGTTCAAGACTCCAGAGTCATTCGAGCGCGCTACTGAGAGCTGGGATACTGACAAGGAGTTGCTGCTCATCGCGACCGCCAACGGCTGCACCGGTCCATCACCCGAGGATCGCTGCTACTTCCGGGCGACCAGCCTTACGGTGAACAAGGACAAGCAGGTGGTTGTTGCGTCTGGTGCGCCCGAGCACCCTGAGAATGTAATGGACTCTGCTGAAACCGAATGGGGGCTCTGGACGCCACGCAGCACGCCTACGGGACATGGCAACTCAACTTCTACTGGCAACTCGTTCAATTACACCAGCAATTCCTCCGGAAAGTAAGAAAATATTTCAAAATTGTCCTAGTGGTAACAAGATACTAATTTACTTCTATAGAGGCCCGAATTCTGCTGCGCATGACAGCCATGGATTGGCTGTGGCTTCCTTCGGCCCGTCCTTTGACAGCACACTTGATGACGCTCTCGGATATCACGAGCTTCCAGCTGGTTCTGAAGCTTTCCTTCAGCGCATAATGACCGATGGTGAAACTCTCGACATTGGACGAAACGTTACCAAGGACAACTGTGTCGAGCCCGTCTCGGGGCTACGCCGACGCCGTTCCCTCCAAGCTCGAGGATGGTGGTCAAACCTCTGGAACGGTTTTGTCGACACAATCAAGACTGCTTACAACACTGTGGCGGATGCCCTCTCTATTCAAGGAGATTTCAATGAGCCTGTGTCTTGGGACCTGCCGGGAGCCGATATTCCTAGAGAGGTTTCTCCCTGGAGCGCCAACTCAATTGCTCTGTTCAAACACGAAACGATTTCCGAGTCTGGAGAGTTTCAAGAGCATATCAACATTTACTGCGTTGACTGTGGCGTATCTGGTCAAGCGGTATTTTCTGGAAAAGCCAAGATTACTCCTCTAAAGGGCATCTTTGACGGTGAGCTCGCGCTTCGCACCAACATGAAGATGGTGCTCAAAGTCGGCGTTGATGCGCAGATCAAATACAGCAAGAATATCGAGCAAGATCTCTTCACCTTTGGTCTCCCGGGTCTCTCCTATGGAATTGTCACGGTGGGACCGTACATTTCGGTGGCTGCCAAGGTCGGGCTGGAGGCTGCAGCCAAAGGCAAGCTCCTGGTGGGAGGAGAGATGGGCCTGACGCAGGCGTCGGCGACGCTTTACATCTTTGAGCCAAGCAGAAGCACATCTTCCGGATGGACTCCCTACTTCAAGCCTGTCATGGAAGCAGACGGCGAGATTATGTTGGCGGCAAGCGCAGCGCTTCCAATCAAGATCAAAGTCGGCCTCAAGGTTGCCTCGTTCGAGACGGCACTTGGGCTGGTGGAAGAGCCTGCCATCAGCGCTGTCGCCCAGGTTGCGGGGTCCGCGAGCTACAACAAAGAAACCGGCTTCCAAGGAGGATTCAAAGAATTCAATGGTTGTGCTGGTATAAGCACCAGCCTGAACTGGAGCAACAAGCTATCTCTTGATATCCTGGGAATCACCTCACAGGTACTTCACAACACTGGACTCCAGCCCATCGCAAAGGGTTGCATAAAGTAAGTAAAACAAAAGAACTTTGACACTATTTGCATTAACAAAATTTCAGCTTCAAGAAGCCTGCCGCATCGAGGCCGAATGGTGCTGCGTTTTACGAAGTGTCTCAGAATAAGACGAGCTCGCCCGACAACTCGACAGCCAGCTTGCCCATGAAGTTGACAACCGTCTCGAGTATCAGCTCAACAAGCAGCTTTCCCATTACATTGACAACCATGTCAAGTGTCAGCTCTCCAACCAGCTCGCTCATAAAGTTGACAAGTACCTCGAGTGCCAGCTCTACGACCAGCTTGCCGACCACACTTACAACCATTTCGAGTGCCAGCTCTTCAACCATGTCGAGGATGAATCCCAAGGTCAGCTCTAAGATGAATTCGACAGTCAGCTCCACGGTCAGCTCGACGATGAACTCGACAGTCAGCTCCACGGTGAGCCTGACAACCAGCGCGTCCATCAAGAACACAGCCAGCTCGTTGATCAAATCGACTGTTAGCTCTCCCGTCAATGCAACGTCCAATTCGCCAGTGAGCACAACAATCAGCTCGTCATTCCACTCGTCAGTCAGCTCGCCGACTACCTCACCAACCAGCCCACCAGCCAGCTCGCCAATCAGTTCACCAACCAGCTCATCAAGCAGCATCACATTCGCATCGACGGAAACTGCCAGCCCGAAAGCCAACACTACTTGCACTGAAGAAGAGCCAACCCCCCAGATCTTCAAGGATGGACACAAATTCGACCTGGCACCGCTCCTTACCACCGTGGGCACCAGCATGGTGGCCTCGTGCAACGATGGAAACATTTACGTCGCTGCAGCAAGCAACGAAACCAACAACAAGTGCAACGCCATGTGGCCAACCTCCAAGGAATCCATCATTCCGTTTGACGGCAGCCTGAATGTCATGCACTACTATGCGGGCGCCATGAGTGCCGTCGGCGTCTCGCGTCTGCGCTCCAGCCCCGCTTACAAGATTCCCAACGATGCAGTCGTTACAGTCCTGGTGCCTGCGCCAGCCGCGGACGGGTCCTTTTTCTACATGGCTGCTGATGCCAGTGAGAAGGTGTTCTATCCCATTGTGTGCGAGTTTGCTTCCAAGGCGGTGCCGCGCGTCTTCTTGGCCAAGGATCTGAGTGCGGGTATCAAGACGCTCGAGGGTGGAAGCGTTGCGGATTCCATCACAGGTGCAAAGGTGGAAAGGTGCTTCGGCTTGTCGCTATCGCCAAAGTTGTAGTTTATGGCGGCAGGTGCCTGCGAGCTTTGGTGTTTTTTTTTTTTTTCATGTACATATTGATTTTCTACGGATACTTGACATAATCGGATTTTTCACTTTGTTGCTTATAATAGTCTTACAGCTAACGTGCTACAATGCCCATGAATCGATTGACCGGTCACTTTTGTCGTCATGGCCAAGCTGTGGTTCTTCTTAGAATATGTAAGCAGAGTCAAGACAACATGCATTCTACTCTGGCTTGTACAGCAAGCCATGACTAAACAAGGCTCAAGTGCTATTTAAGAAGTAGTCATGTTTTAGCTTTTGCATCGCGGCCCGCACCATCCGAGCAGCTGATTCGGCGCGTCGATGATGGCTGCTTACGGCCCCTCAGCCATCGGCACCTCAGAACTATCGTCTCCGATCCTATTTCCACCAATAGAAAATGGGATGAGAGCAGCATGGCCTAGGAATTGCGGATATAAAGAGACATGTCTAGCTGCCCCCGGCAGGTGAAAGGAAAATTTCAAGAGTCTCAGGTCGATCAACATCTTTTTATCCCCAGCCTGCAAATTGTTCCCAAATAAAACCATAACTACAATTACGAACGCTCCCCTTGGCTCTCACCTGGCGCAATGCTTGTCCAGACTCTTTTGACTGCAGTCGCGGCTGCGACGCTGGCCCTCGCGGGTAGCCCTGTGGAAAATGGAAACTGGATTGAGGACCACCCTGGCTTCAACACGCAGCAATGCGAAGGCGGTCAAGTGAGCGGCGATACCTTTTCTATTCCGAAAAAACCAAACGGCAGCGGGGGTGGCTCTGGCTGTTCCAATGGCCATTTACGCGCCGAGCGCCGATACAAGAACGACTACTCTTCCGGCACGCATCAATTCGGTGGCGTCTTCAAGATCAATTCAATGTCTGGTAACCGCATATCCATCAAGCAAACTTTTAATGGCAACTCTGGCCCGTATTTCATCATGGGCGTTGAGCAGGGCGGTCGCCTGTACAGCGTCGAGGGCGGCAAGACGATTGCTGAGGGAGTGGCCAAGGTCGGCGCAAGCGTCCGCATCAACACGGTGCACAATGTCGGCCTGAAACGCTTCAGCGTCTATGTCAATGGCAAAGAGATGTTCCGCGACGACAATGCTCCTGGGGGCAGCTTCTATGATAAGATTGGAGCGTACACCACTAATAGCGGTAGTGGCGATCTTAGCATCACCTGGTCGGATGTGCAGTTGTGGCACCGCGGTTAAATTTCACATTGCTACTGTACGTCGGCCATGTCGATATTCCTTATTTGGTCGGAATCCATCATAGTTCAAGCTTCACCATTGCCTTCCAGTATATTTACTATATCTGCGAGTGATTGCCATGTCTTGAGGCCCTCTAATAGTCAAGCCCAATCCGCAACTAGCGCCCCGCTTATTGACCTGGTCTACCGCAAGGAATTGCTCGGCGCACATTTTTTGCCACAATGAGCAACCAGCTTGTCCGTCACCAGTGTCTCTCTACAAGGCAAAAGATCAAAACAAACAGAAATCATGGCACAGAATAAAATCTCCAAGAGGAAGCGAAATGCAAAGGCCCAGCAGGCGCAAAAGGTGGCCAAGATGGAGGCATCTCTGCCTATCCCCGCCACGGATGCTTTCGAGCCCAAGAGCCTACACACAGTCATTTCCGAAGAAGAGCTCGACATTGCGACCGAGACCCTAACAACGCTGGCCAAGTATCCTAACTTGACTAAATCAAAGCTTTGCAAAGACCTCCGCGTTGCCGTTTACGATTTTCGTCAGTCTTGTACTACGGGCGTCAACTCGGCTGGTATGTGAACATAGGCTGGCGGCTCCCGACTGCACGAGTGCTTACTTTTTCAGTAGAAGGCGCCAATCTTACAGCCAGAGTCACCGCGGCTCTTAGTGACGAGAAATACCTCGAGGCCAAAATTCTTCTTGCAGAAATGCGCCTGCGCAACGAGCAGCCAAAACTCGGTGCGCTCTGCCGCTGGGTGCGCGATCTCGACGTCGTCTCCCAGCCGAATGGAGTCAGTCTCGACAGCCCTGAGCGATCTACGAAAGATAAAGAGCTGCTGGTACTTTTGGATGCTGTGATGCGCGTTAGCTGCCCGGTTGATATGAAGGCGCCGCTGCCCTCTGATCCTACCTCGCACATATCATTCCAGCCATCTTGGGACTTGCGCCCATCCAGTTCACCTGACCCAGTTTACGCTTCTGTTCTCGACAAGTCCATCTTTGCGGAAAATCAAGACGTCATAACGTCGTCCCTTCGAGTAATAGAGACGGTGGCCGGCCACCTGCGGAAACCGCCGAACCGCCATCCTGCGATTTTATACACCACGAAGCCCGATACCATACCGCTCTCCCCCGAGCACTCCCCAATCTCATATCATAAACACCCGAACGTGCCAGACCTCAGTCTAATGAAGGGTGTGCTTTCCTCCGAGGAATGCAAGGCAATCATCGCGGCTGGTGAAGCTGTAGAATTCTTGCCAGACGAGCCAGTCCGGGATCGCGGCGACACATCTGTCCTGGCGCACAATTTTTACTGGGTTATCGACACAAATTTCCATGATAAGCTATGGGCACGCGTCTCTCCATTCATTCCCGCCATGATTGATGGGAAGAAGGCGCGTGGTCTGAACCGTCGGTTTCGAGTATATCGATACGTCCCAGGAGCTGAGTACAGAAGCCATATTGACGGTGCCTGGCCGCCGTCGGGTATAAGCACCGACGACAGATATATTTACGACGACTCGCCGCCTGGAAAAAAGCAAAGCTCTCTATTCACGTTTCTGCTCTACTTGAATGACGAGTTTGAGGGCGGCGAAACAATGTTCTTCCTTCCGTCACCGCGTGAGGAGACGTTGAATGCATATCCAGTGCGGCCAGTCATGGGAGGTGTTGCGCTCTTTCCACACGGTGAAACAAAAGGTGCACTTCTACATGAAGGCACCAGTGTTACCAAAGGTGCCAAATACATCATCAGGACAGATGTCGAGTATGATGTTGAGCCTTGAGAGCAATGAGCGCTTCGTCTGGCTGAGTTTCCGCGGTACATGGTCTACTACCTATAAAACATATCAAAAGATGTGAAATGATAACGAGGGTTCATTGAGTGATGGAGTGGCAAACCAGGACAAAACTCGTTCATGTTATAGTTGGGCTAGGTACCTAACTCGCGGTGCTAAAATTTGCGGGCAAATCCAAGTACCCAAGCTTCATGGCTCACGGAAGCCAAGATTACCAGCAAAGTTGCAATAATACATGCAAGTCGTTGCCATACTTGATTGCATGCTCACTCAGCGCGACAGCACGAGCCTTGGCGTCTTCAATACCCTTTGCGCCGCTTGCGATACTGCATGCTAAGACTGGCAGATATATAGGTGTGCGCGGTAGAATTGCGCCCCCGCACGCCAAGCTCCATCGCTGGATGAAATGGATTGGTACTATTCACGCGAGCTCAGCTGTGCAGTAATAGACTGCACGAACTACCTTTGGCCCGCACAATAACGCTCCTGGAGATGACCGATACCAGCTGGCCCGAGGATGGAGAGGGACGCAGCTGCTTACGCCCGAGGGTTGATGAGCGACTTGTTGAGGCCCAAGGGATATTGACGAAAGCGATGTAAACTCATGGGTTGATGATTTTTCTTCAGTGTGTCGATTAAGACTCATTTTACGATTCTCTTCGCAAGTCGGAACCAGTGATTTTACGTATTGATTAGCGTCTGATCTATGGTCAACCGCTAGCTCTAACACAACGACATCTCTTGACGTGGAAATTGGCGATAGGGCAGGGAACGGAGACCCATCACGGGACAAGATGCTGCTCAAACTGCATCAACTGTTAGCTGATCCCTTACAGCTCGATGCTCCAGCCTGGAAATTGGGAAAACCCACCAAAGGACAGGCTGCCGTTATTGTTGGCGATACGCTCGGCAAGGTTGACATCGGCGTCGTAGGTTTCGTCAGATCCACGCAGGCGGGCGCGAAGAATTGGGACCTGGTCATCGCCCTCAAGGGTAAAAGAGATGTCCTCAGCGGACTCGGAGAATTCTGATGGTTGAGAGCATGTCAGCTTATACTCGTGATTCGGAATGTGAGCCGCTGCTGACACGACATCGGGGCATTGCCAGACGACAGCCTGGCACGACGCCAATGGGAGATTGATGAGAACTTGATTTTGAGTACAGAAATATGCTTACCTGCGCCACCCCATTCGAAGCGTCCGTTGCTGTTGCTGAGGCAGCTGTTCAGGTCGAGCTCGCTATCGACCTCCTCGCCGTTGTCGTTACGGAGAGTGGCCCGGAGGATGTGGCCATCATCAACACGAATGCTGGAGCTGCTAGTGTGGAAAGACATATTGAAGTGCACTGTTTTGATGCAAAAGACAAATTCTCGTAGTTTGTTCACTGGGAGGAGGAGATGCAGCAACCACGCCAAGGTGCGAACATATATATAGCCAAGAACTGTCACACCGACAAAACACCATACCCCTCATTCAATGAATAAGCGAATCGATTATCACATAACCCCTCATTCTCATGTATCACAAAATGTCACACTGCGGGCTTGCGGCTGGTCATGGGCCGTGGACGGGTCCAGTGGATGTGGCGGTATGCATCACTGCCCAGGCAAATTTCTACTTGACCGACAACCAACATGAACTCATAACGAGAGCAACAACGGGTATTTTTTGTTCATGAACCACAACACAGGAATTGTTAAGCGATTTGTGGCTGGAAGGAGCTCTTCCCTACCAAAACCGGCGGCTCTTTGCAGGCGGCGGCGGCGGCGTTAACTCACGGCCGACGACGATAATAGTTGGTACGTGCGCTCCGGAGCATCAGTCGGGGGATAGTAGTCAAGGATCGGGGTTAGTGGCTAGGGATAATAAGGGTTAATGGCTAGGATCAGGGCGGTGGGTGGTATGTTATATGCTATGTTTCGGTGGTGGCCGACAAATCCCACACAAGCCAAGCCGCGCTCTACTTGGGTTGGGTGTGGTGCGTTTGTTTTGTATGCCTGTCAGGCAACCCTCTCCCCAGCCAAAAATTAACCCTTGTGCGATGAAAAACATCTAGCCCTATAACTATTTACTCCGTAGATACCTACGCGGGAGGGGGGTGTTTTCCGTGTCAGTTTACACATGTGTGTTTTTGCCGTCTAGTCAACGTTTTAGAGCTTCTAACACGTTTTTTTTTACTATTAAAAATATCTTTAAGGTTTTAATATGCTTACTAGACGGGACAATTACAGAAGAGATTTAGCAGTGTATTTTAGCCATGTCTAAAAACACCCTCCTCCCCCTAGGTAGTTACCGTCGCCCTTCCTTGTCGGTACCAGCCTCGCATACGATAGTTACTTGTTAGCCATCTCAACTCAGTAACCACAAATTTGGCCACTTGTAGCTGTAGCCACGAATCGCTTGACAATTCCTGTGTCGTGCTTGACCAATAGAAAAAACCGGCAACAACGACAAGAAAGTATCCACTGCCAAGTCAGTGAAAGTTCCAATGGTAGAAAAAATGTATACGTCAATGGTCCGACGTTTCAGATGCTGGCCAGGACGGACGGCCAAGAGCCCGTGGATGGCATCTACACCGATGATGCCCTACGGCTACGGCTACGGCTACGGCTACGGCTACTACGAAAGAGATAAACAGAGATGGCTTTGATAATACCAACAAGCTCACAGACGAGCATTTTTATTAAACTTGATTATCAACTTGGTTGGTATGGGCGGGGACAGGGACCCCCCTTTGGTGATTTGAGCAATCCACCTGCTGCCCTGTCCAGCTGTGCACCACAAAAGCATCATGCTGAATGGAAGCCATCGCAGCCAGCCAGATATGAACAACATGTAATCCGTAACAAAAATTTATCCATGAATTTTCATAACCTCAGTTGTCTGTGTTTGGGGGCCATTATTTGTCCGACGCTCCTCAGGAATTTGCCTTCCAGGTTGAGGCTGGTGGTGTGGCTGGTGGC
The DNA here is from genome assembly GCA_030411535.1 of Beauveria australis. Taxonomy (NCBI): domain Eukaryota; kingdom Fungi; phylum Ascomycota; class Sordariomycetes; order Hypocreales; family Cordycipitaceae; genus Beauveria; species Beauveria australis. The sequence goes on along the minus strand of JAPERH010000036.1, from coordinate 9,826 downwards.
GTGGCTGGTAGCAGTTGGACCGGCCGGCAAGAGCGCGCCGTCTGTGATGCCTTGATTATTAGGCCCAGATCACGACACTACATCCGTACTTGTTCGTCTTATCAATTCTCGACCAAAGGCAACCGCTGTTAGCGTTCTAAGGTAGGGATATTACTTTATAGATGATCCACGTGGCTTTACAGTGTAATGGGTTCGAACTTTGCTGATCAATGCTGTATTTGGCCAACTAATCATGCCATGAGTAGTGTAGACGCCTAGGGCTGTGATGTGTTGCTGGCGGTTCTTACTATCCGCCGTTGGAAAGTGTTTATTGGTCTATCCGTACTCCGCAGCATAATAGCAATTACCGGTCCGCTCGTACGGAGCAACTACATTTACTCATGCTACGCGCCTACGTGTTTCTTTTTGTTTTTTTTTTTTTTTTGGCTCCGCCTTCGTCCACTAGTTACAAGCATGGGCGTATAGCCAGCCAGTTTCGGGAAGCCTTCCGCCGCCTGAATCGTGAGCCCCGTTTATAACTTGGCTAATCCATTGGTTAATCTACAAACTAAGTTAGTAGCCCGCCTTTGCTTTACGGCTACGGTGCCGAAGTTGGAGTGCATAAAGGTAATAAACTGTAGAAGTGGAAAAATGCTGTTTAATCTCCAGTTATCTCAATTTACATGTAACACACGCGTCTTAGTGAACTTGCTGACATGTGTTTTCGCGCTCGCTATAATGCTAGATATATAGGTTGTTTCTACCTGATAAGCGGATAGTGTTGATAACAGCGCATTTATAGAGGCAAAACCAATATCATTAGAGAGCATACCAAGCCGTACGAGCATATTCACATACCCCTTTCAATTTCACACCGGACTTTTCACTATTTATGCTTTACTACCGATTGTTTTCCTATTTAAACATATATGTAGCTGATATCTAGCTGGTGCTTAGTCCCGTTTGTCAATTATGGCTTTCTTCCTTCCTTTTTTAGTCACTCATTTGTTGTTTACATAGCCTATTACTCACTCGTTTTCACACGCTTACTCTCTTTTTTTATTCCAAGTCTCTATACCATCTATTGGTTCCGGTTTGCGGTACAATGCTTCTCAACTTCCGCCTCGTCGCTACTGGCCTTGGCGCCTTGGCTGCTTGTGCCCAGGCACTCAACATGACCAACTACACAATCGTTGAAATTGGTTGTGGTACCCCTGGTCTGAGCCTGGAGCAATGGACACACTCAGAGGAAGTCCTCGCGCAGGAAAATAATAATACAAAACGTCAAGAGGCCCAAAAACATCGGGTACCGGTACATATCACTGTTTTGGCTAAGAACAGCACCGTCAGTGGCGGCAATATTCACGTAGGTATAGTTTGCGTGCCTTGACTGTCTATGTGGCAAATGTAATAAAACATTTCTAACACGACGTCTAAAACAGGAGAGCCAAATCCAACAAGTACTGGATGAGGCCAACAAATACTATTCCTATGGCTTCTACCTCGATACCTCGGTCGACACCATCCATCGCTATACGCGTCCCGACCTTTTTCATCCTGAAACGGGCAAGTTTACTGGAGATTATCACGACGCCCTGAGGCAATATCATCGGGGTGAGGGTGACTATGCCTCATTGAACCTCATCTTTCTTTTTCGCTATGAAGACTGGTACACACACGAAACCACTACCCATCGGCTGCGTAACGGTGATACCTGGAACTCCAGCCACAGTAGTTCCGGAGGCCTTATGGGCTCGGCTATTATCCCGCCGGCCGAAGTTTGGCAGTATAGTAACGCACTAGATGTCGAGAAAACAGACGGCGTGGTTGTCTCCTCTGCCACCATTCCGGATATAGCTTATCCGGGGCATAAGGGATCGTTGACTGCATTCGCCCATGAGTTTGGCCACTGGCTTGGACTACAGCACACGGATCACTCGAACCGCAAAGACGCCTGGGGTAACCAAGTACCCTGCGATCCAAAGAACGACGGTATTGAAGATACTCCAACTCATACGTTGGATGAGACCTTGACAAGGACTATGCAGTCCTGCCCTGCAAGAGGCCAAGTCAACACATGCCAGCATCTCGATAGTAGGCCTGACCTCATCTATAATTTGATGACCTCAACGGAATTGTGAGTATTTGTTTTACCCTGTTATACCAAACCGAGAGTCTAACCAAGATGTTCTATAGCGGTTGCGAGGTGGATGGCTTAACACCTGGCCAGATTCGAAGAACGTTGGACGTGTACAGAAAATTCCGCATGCCTTATAAACAGCAGATGCAGGAGAAGGGACATTGGGTGCAGCCGCAAGGTCAACGGCCGCAAGAGAAGAAGCCGCAGGAGAAGAAGCCGCAGGAGAAGAAGCCGCAGGAGAAGAAGCCGCAGGAGAAGAAGCCGCAGGAGAAGAAGCCGCAAGATGAGCAGGGCGATTGGCGGCAACAGCAGGTTGCGCGGCTGCAGTCGGAGAGCAACAAGGCCTGGGAAGACTTTCGTCGCGAGCAAGACAAGTATCGCCAAGAGATGCAGCAGACCGGTCAGCGGAACTTGAACGACTGTTTCGACCAGGTGGATCAAGACTACAAGAAGCGTGGAGAATCAATCAACGAGTCGATGCGGGAAAGGTACAACCAACTGGAAGCTGATCGCAACGGTCTATGGAAGTGGCTCGAGCAGTACAGGCGGCAACAGCAATACCGTCAGTGGGCCGAGAACGAATGGAATCGGCAGGGAAAAGAATTTGCGCGACGGCGGCAGGCTGATCGGCAGGATGAACGCGGGTATTGGCAGGACCTGGAGCGAGACTCCCGGCAGAGACAACAGTCGTGTAACCAGTGGGCGAAGGAGCAGGAAGCCCGAAACCTACAGGAGCTCAACAGGTGGGAGAAGGACTATGTCAAAGTACTGCGGGATAATGACAGCAGGGCTCAGCAGTACATTAATAGCCTGTGGGGGAAGCGGTAGGTAGTGGTAGCCACTATAAGAGGGATCATTGAGGATTTATCAAGTTGGCTTCTTCGATACTCCCAAAGCCGCTACCTGCGGTGATGAATAGTTACTAATTCCATCTTCTTGACTACTTAACTATTCTACAGCTAGAAGAAGCCCGTAAAAACCTGCTGGAAAAAATCACTTGTGCTTGTTATTGTTTACAGGCTTGATTTGGACTCGAGTATTTTCTTCTTGTCGTAATTTTCTGCTTTGTGGAGGAGGGCTGGAGGAGAAAATGCTACTTTAAAAGATGAGACGTGGTGAGATGAGATGCTAATGGGGATTCTGAAAGAGGACTGCAATTTACCGTCACAGTCGGCATCGCTAAACTTGAAGCCATATTGATGAATGGCATCTAAATATTACATCGTGTTCGATTTATTATGCAGGTCTAATTCCCCAGCGACCCCTCTCATGTCTTTTCCTCGTATATTGTGGCAAATTTCGTCAGCACACTTTTCAGCGCTGATCTCCGGATCGGCTTTGCCAAGAACTCGTCCATGCCCGACTCGATACACTCTTTGCGATTACTCTCCTCTGAAAATGCTGTCAAGGCCACGATCGGGGCCGCATAGCCCATCTGCCGGATCAGCTTGGTGGATTGAATGCCATCCAGATTGGGCATTTGTACATCCATGAAGATGAGATGAAATTTCCGATTTCGTTCCATGTTGGCCTTGACCACCTCGTATGCCTCACGGCCGTCCTTTGCAATGCTGACATTAAGAACCTTTTCCAGTTTGAGCATTCTGCGTACAACCTCAATGTTTGTCGCATTGTCGTCAGCGACGAGAACACATAGCTCGCTATTTGACGACTCGCCTCCAGAGGTTTTCGCCTTGTCGGCTTTGGCTTTCTGAATGGCAGCTTGCGTCTCAACGCCCGTGGTTGGCGGAATGACGGTGGGTGAGTTGGCTGCTGGGACGGGCGGCGTCTGGTAAGGGTTTGGTGGGAAGAATGGTGTGCTGAGGCCAACAAGACGAGGCTGGATATCGTTTCTGTGAGTGTCGTTGCTGCTATTTGCTGTCATTGCTGCATCGGGGTCCTGTGCAAGCACACTGCTCAGAGAGTTGCGGTGGCAGCTGCTGCTGCCGCCGCCGCCGCCGCCGCCAGTTGTTGAGCCGCCAACGCTCGGTGCTCTTGACATTTGCTTCGTGCTTTCCGACCTGGTGCTTGGCACACGGTCTATTACATGCTGGAGGGGAATCTCTAGACTAAATGTTGAGCCAAGCCCCTCACTGCTTCTTACGGTAATTGTGCCGCCCATTAGCTTGGCCAGCTGTGAGCAGATACTCAACCCCAATCCGGTGCCACCAAACTCTTTACTGAAGCTCGAGTCCACTTGAACGAATGGCTCAAAGATCTGATTCTGCATGTTGCTGGGAATGCCGCGCCCTGTATCTTCGACTTGGAATGTGAAGAGATACGCAGTTGCGAGACTGTCGGCCAACGTCGGCCGTCTTTGCACGTCTTGAGTAAACAGGACGTGGGAGTCACGAGCGAGGTCTTCTTGATCCAATGTCTTGGTTCCAGTCTGTCCTGTTTCCGAAGCCGACGATGGCGAGCATCTCGCTCGAGTGCTACTTTTTTCGCTGCTGGATTGAGACTTTTGTGTCAAAGCCTGTTGCCGCGTGCCCTGCTTCACCGCCACCTCATGACCCCGCTGTATTCGAACCTGAACCTTGCCGCCCGCGGGTGTAAACTTCAAACTGTTGCTGACGAGATTGATGATGACTTGTAATATCCTGTGCTGATCTCCCAATACGTACATGTCGCGTAGGCGGTCAGGATGGCCAACTTGAGACCAACTTTGTTGGACATGGTCATGTCGTGTGTCGTCATGATGCTGATATTCTGGGCTAGATAAAACGACTTCTAGATCAATGTTATTGTCCCTGGCTTGTTTGTCGAAAATAGATGTGATTTGCGACCGTATTTCTCCGAGTCGGAATTCCTTGAGCTCGAGCTTGATCTCATGGTTGATCTGGTTCTTGGAGAAGCTGAGTAAGTCTTCCAAAAGATGCAGTAATAATTCGCCTATTTTCCCCGTTAACCAGCCTGCAGCACAAGTAAATTTTTCATCTTACTCACCAGATCGATACAGCGTCTTCAAAGAATGCTGTATATGAAGAATGTCATTTTCTTCCATACAGACGGCACATATGCCCATGATTCCATTAAGTGGCGTCTTGAGTTCATGAGAGATGTTGGCAATAAAGAGCGTTTTGCTCTCACTCGCAGCCTCGGCAGCCTTTTTGCTGATTTCCAGTTCCCGGGTCCTCTTTGCTACTTGCTCATCGAGTGAAGTGTATTGTTTCACAAGCTCCTCAGTCATTTTATTGTAGACCTCTGTGAGTTCTGTCACTTCATCGGTAATCAGATGGGACCTCTCCTTGACCTTGCCAGGAATCCTAAAGAGTCGGCGGTGATTGTCGATTTCGGCTTGCGTGAGTGCTTGCGGGGGCTTTGCAAATTTTCTCTGCACTCTTTGGAAAATTCCCTTGATGGAAGCCAAGGATAAAGTGCCTCGGGTGCTGGCTGCATTCTTGTCCTCATCGCCGTACATGATATTGCACCCAGGTACCGAGATTGACTTTTCGGTGGCTGTCTTGAGTCTCCGAATGGGGCGGACGCTAAAGTATGCACAAGGTATGATGAGTATCATGACCAAGCCGGCAGTTCCGAATGCGCATCCGACTAATATTTTCCGTAGCTGCGATATGGGGAGGTAAGCCTCGCTGTGCGACTTCTCCACGACAATGGCCCAGTCAACGAGTGTGGTTTGTGGGCGAGCAACACCGACTGCTACCGAATATCCTTGTTCGTTCTTTTCTGTCAAGCTGGCGCGGGCATTATTCGGCTTCCCATTGTACGTCGAGTACACACCATAGATGGCTGGGTAGCGAGACAAGACAAAGGACAAGTCCCAGTTTCCTTGCTGAACTTGATGACGATCGGCTTGGCCTGGAGGAGTAACAGGTGACAATACAAAGCGAACAGCGTATTTGCTCAAAGAATTCTTTGGTGGCCGAAATGTGGCATTGGAGGGCAGCAGTGGTGGCGTGAAGCGGTTCGATGCATCGTCGGGAGTGACGAGCAGGGCGATGCCAGTGCTACCAAGCCCATCGACCGCTGTTTGGATATCGAAGAACGAGTTGGCAGCAGCAACCACTGTGAGATAGCCAAGAATAAAGCCATGGGCCTGCAGAGATCGAATCGGGATCGTAAGTGATACAAGGGAAAACGTCTGGTTGATAGCCAGTGGGCCAAGCAACAGCCCCCGGCTGTCGCTCAACAAGACGCTTGGAAAGGCACTGGCTGACACGGCAGTCTCTGAGGTTATATATGGATTCGGATAGTCCAAGGTTGCGTAGGTAATGTTTGGATACAGGCAGGGAGGGTAGCCGAATTCAGCATCGCTGAGGTTGACGTGTGATCCATTGGGGGTGAGGTAAGGCAATTCAATGTTTTGCGTCTGCGTCCCAACGCCGGAGCCTGTCACACTGACAAGCCCCGTTGCATTCTCGCCAGTCTGGTTTCGAGAGTAGATTCGGGCCTGTAGCAGACCAGTGAAGCTGTTAGTGGCGAGCGCACTTTGTAGGTCGGTGACGGTCGGCTCAAATGGATCCGCTGTTGTCGAATTGCCATTGTAGTAATTGACCAACGACTGCTGTATCAAGATGCGTGTGGAAATGGTGCGGCTGATGGTATTGAGCAGCTGTAGCTGAGAATCAATCTTGGCTGCGTAAAGCGATGCTGCGAGGGCAAGGCTGTCAGTTTCAACATTGGCGACGAAGCTTTGGACGTATATCCACGTCGGCACTGCGACGACGGCAAGGGCGAGCAGGGCGACGGCGCTCACAAGCAGCGCAAGCTGGATCCAGATTGGGACTCTCATCCTGTTTGACGCAAACACCTACTCGACTTGTAAAGGGAGCAATGGCCGCTTTTCGCTCTGCTCGAATTCTGCTTTATTCCCGACGACAAAGGCGCAAAGGGTGAGCAGCAGTACAGATTACAGCGCGCGCTGAGTGCTTGAGTGGTCGCTATCCTTGAACAAGACAATTTGCTGACAAGAGCAAATCTGGGCCGCGGCGATTGCAGTCATGACGGATGTCGGAGAAATATGCAACGTATGAGAGAGGAAAAGAAAAAAAAAATACCATCTAGCGACGGACCGTTCCTGGGCGTTATTAGGCCCGTGGCGTCTGGAGCCGGCCATTATTCCTAGAACTTGCGTACAGACGGATAGACGTCCACGGACCGGTCACGGGCAGGCACACTAACGTTAGTTAGTTAGTTATTGTAGTATGCCCCCGTAGCAGGGGCCGGAAGGGTTGCTCCGTCGTAACTCATCAATACGAACCAAGTGCTGCCTGCAGGCAACGGCCACAGCAGCAAGTGACTCAGTGAGTAATAGCTAGTAAGACAGGACGTTGCAGCCCATCGAGATTTGCTGCGTTCTAGACCGTTCCGAGATTAGCCACAATTTCATCTATTTGCACCGCTTTTGTTGTCAACATTGCTCCATGTCAGATTTTCGAGCCAATGATACGATGGATGTGCCCCTCACTTTGTGAATGGGAGAGAAGAACAGAAATCACCCGTTACTCTGAATGTAACACAGAGACGGCTGCGGGTTGGGTTTATTTTACGAATACCAGTATTGTAACCATGTTTGCATTTGTAGAGTGGCAGCGAGAAAATCTGAGTTGCAGTATGCTGAATGATGCATAATTGCCATCTCTTTTGAGCGTATTATAGAGCGGTACCTAAAGTTGGTGGCTAAAAAGGATGCATGCATGTTATTGAATCCTTGTACAGATTGATTCATCATAAGCTATGGAATAGAGTAACTAGGGCTAGACTGTGTACGTAGTACGTATGCGGGGACAAGTAGTTTACTTGCATGCACCAACTGTGGAATATCCTTCCTTGTATTTAGTTTGCTTGTACGGGAATTACAGCTGGTACTATTTTACACCTCTCTCCCTCTGACGGGGTTTTGTCGCTGAGCTGATACTCTCAAATCATTGGAATACTCAAACGTCGGCTGATTGCTGGTCAATCTTTGTTACTGACCTCGACCTAATGGTTCGCTCCGACCATTGACTGTAATATTTCCCCGTTTCAAACGAGAAAAACTTCTGTCTAGACAGAAGTGAGCTCTCCGCCGCAGCTTGCGTGAGTTTCGGCGACTTGAATTCCAGCAGCCCACTCGCGGAAACTATCCTGAACCCCGCGGGTCGACCGAGGATTTGAGCTCGTCGTATTGCGCGCAGGCACACCCTCGAGATTGAGAGCAAACTTGGCCGCAACATATGCGGCAGCCTTTGCATTCTTTTCGTACGCGTCCCAGTTTATGTTGTCAAGATTGTCGCACAGCAGGTGGTAACATTTGTCGTAGGGCGCTCCGGCGCCAGTGAAGATGCCGCTGCTAGGTATTCCAGCTCTTAGGAAGCCAACATAGTCTGATGAGGAGCCAAATTTACTGCAAATATATATAATGAGAATCATTAGCCTGTCAAACAATTAAACAATTTGTGGGATCCAAGGTCAACTTACGCGTACTGAGGTGTAGCTCCGGCATCTTTCAGGTAGTCATGTAGAGGAATGGCTCCGTATTCGTGTGCGTCGTTGTCAGCATAGACGACAAATTTTGGCTCAGGACTGGCTATCATGTCATAATTAAAGTAGAACTTGATCTTGTCTTTCTCTGCATCCGACAGGTGCGTCGTATAGTACAGAGAGCCAATCAGGCCGAGCCTGTGCACAAGTGATTATCAGCAACCGTTGTTACACAATACAAAGGATGCATTGCGCCGGAATGACTTACTCTTCAGCCCCCCACCAAGCGAAGCGAATCTTGTTTTTAAAACCCGTGTACTTTTGAAAAGAAGTCGCAATCTCAAGCAGCGCGGCTGTGCCACTACCGTCATCATTGATGCCGGGACCGGGCTGGACACTGTCGAGGTGCGCTCCGAGCATGACCACGTTGTTGGGATCGCCCTTTTTTGTTTCTGAAATGATATTCCAGCCCGGTCGCGGCTCCGTCACTGCGTCTATTGTCAGTGTCACGCCGAGGTCTTCGCCCGCGGCAAGCCTAGTGCGCCAGGCCTCGCCAACGTCACGAGAAACGAGGCCGACGGGGACTAGAAGACCAAGATTGCTGGCACCTAGCGTGGCGCTCGTAGGGGTGCCAGGAGCATTGTGGTAGAGGACAGCCGCGAGGGCGCCGTGCTGTCTCGCCAGCTTTAGCTTATCCGAGATTGCACACGTGCCGCGCTTGAGTAGAACAATCTTGCCAGTGGCATTGACACCGTTCCACTGCTCCGGGAAGCACATGGAACCCCGTTCGTCGTCGACTGGGGTGTCCAAGAGCGATCCTGTAGCACCTCCAGGGAGGGGTGTCGCAGAGACATACTGCAGGGCGTAGACATCCACTGGCTCGCCGTCCGGTCCCTCGAGTTCAATTTTTCGAACCTGGCTGAAGGTATGATTGAATTCCTGAACATACGTATCCAGACGTTTCCCAAAACGCTTCGAGACACGCTCTAGAACAAAGTCCCGGGACGCTTTGAATCCGGGTAAACCGTGTGCGCGATTGCCACCATTGTCGCGACCAATTTTTTGCAAGTTCCAAAGCACGTTTTGCAGCCTTGTTTCTGCGTTAGTGGTATTGCAAGCCAGGTATTGCAGTATGTATTGCAGTAGGTATTGCTGTAGGTATTGCAGTACGTATTGCAGTACGTATTGCAGTACGTATTGCAAGCTAGTCAAGGGCAGTGGCTAAACTTACTCTCCAACCTTGATATCATTGACAGCCCTCTCTGGAGTAATCGGTACAGTAGC
>JAPERH010000035.1:0-51996 GCA_030411535.1 Beauveria australis | reverse complement strand
CACCCCCTCCTCTCCTCCCCCTCCCCCTCACACGCATCAAATCGAGAGACATCTTGTGGGAGAAAACGGGCAGTTATCAGAGGGAGAACGTGGCAAAGAGGTCTAAAATTGGTGCATGGTTGTTTTGGGGACTGGGGGATGCTTTTTTGTTCTAGTGTGGTGCCAGAGCCCGTAGATATATAAGAGGTGGTGATTGCGGCTCTCTTCCTTTCCTCTCGAACTTTTTGGTTTTCTGCTCAAACTGTCTCTGGACAACGAACTCTCTCTGCTTCTGGGCTCTAGAAAAGCAGAAAGATGGCGCGCCAGCGCTCGTGGTTTCGCAGACGTGTTGTGGCATGGCGGCCACGGGCTTACACGATGCAGCAATGATGAAGCGGGAACAAGAACGACAACACGTTTGACTTTACAATTTTTTTGGTCGACAACTATTCTCGGCTTATCTCGAGTCCGGTCCGCTCCTGTCGACGGGGTTCTTGCCAACTACGACGAAATGAAGGACGAGTCTCGTTGCCCATTGTTGTCGGGGGCCACGACAACTCCCCGAAACCCGCGGCTCTCTCAGCTTGAAGCTGAGTTTTCTCCCCTCAATCTACTTTGTCGTCCTTTTTTCTTCTTCTTTTTTTTTTTTTTTTTTTTTTTTTTGTGTCTTCCATTTTGGTACGCAGAGGCTAAATTGTACGAAGCTGAGAGTATTTCGCCCCCGGTTGCCCCAGCCTCGGACAGGGCGGCCTGACACTTGTTCTCTTTTTTTCGTCACATTTTCATCTTCCTTGCCTTGTTGTGTTGTATTCAAGGCTCTGGCTGCTTGATCCATGTCCTCTCCTGTCCCTGTCTCTCCGTCGCATAGCGCGGTGGCACAAGTTGGTTCAGCTGCTGACTTGCATGTCCCCCGACGAGATGGTCATTTCCTCGCCGTTGGAGACATGGGGATGCGTGTTTGTGCTGTTGGGCATCATTCTCGCTCCTTGTTCTCCTCTCCCTTCCCCTCCCGCCCTGCCACACGCCCGAGCCTCGGCGTGCTTGTCCGTCACTCTCTTGGATTCCCGTCCTTGCCAACGCATCAGCCCGCCCGCCCACACACACACTCACACACACACACATACAAAAGTACAAAAGTACAAATCACACATACGCGCACGCATCTTCATTCGACGGTCCACAGCCCACGGGCAAGTGCGGCCATACCCGCAGACTAGTGCGGGCTTTATATTGGATGCAACCGCTTGTGCCGCCAACGCCTCTTTTTTTTTTTTCTTCCTTTTTTTTTCTAGTTATTGTCTGCATGCCCAGCTTCGGTCAAAGTCACGCTTCCCTCCCAATCATCCGCAGATGCTCCACCGGCCATGGCATGTTCTGTCGCGCAAAAACAGCGCAGACAAAAGAGAAAAAAGGCTTTGAGCGGGCTAGTGTTGCATTGTTGTTTGCTTTCGGTTCTTGGTTAGGAAGGTTTATCCTCTCTCCCCACGCCACCATCTCCACCGGTTTTTGTTCTTCCTGTTCAACTTGCCTGATATCCGCTCACTTCTCATTGGCTTCGATCCCATCATCACATGAGGAGCTGACGTCGTTGGCTACGTTCCGGATCCCTTTTTCTTTTCCTTGCCAACTTGCTAGCCGGTCAACTAGTGCCGCATGCACCTACCCTTTCCCTGCTGCCGTGTTCCGTCTCTTTCATGTCGGGTCATCTGGTTGGGTCGCTCCGAATCGAGTATCCCGGTCGCTCGGCCGTTATTCTCGGTGGATGCGTGGCCAAGCGACGGGCCTGTTTATCGCACATGGGCTGATGCCTTGCAAAACACGATTACTCTGGTCTAATCTGTACTCCGTACCGGCTTGTACCTACCTGTGCTTGCTGTGCCCCCTACTTGCCCATCAGTACCACTTTGCCTACCCCTCCCCTTCGTGCCCTTCTCCTCATTCCACGTTTCAAGGATGCATGAGCCCAGAGCCTGCTCGGCGGGCATGCCTTCACACAGGACCAAGCCCTTGCTCCAAACCGCAGATCCATAGTGGCTCTTTGTGGAGATGGATCAAGGCATGACATCGTTCTCTGGCCTTTTCCAGAGTCTCTTGTGCCTGGCGGGCAAGCTGTCAGATATGCTGCGGGGCCAGCACCGTGTTGGAGACGGAAAACTGGCCAAGCTTTTTGCGGTTGGAACTTCGGCGGCCACATGTCCTGTTACACAGGTGATGGATCCTCCAAGTCAGGCCGGTGTCGTGAGGATCCCTCATGACCCCCCTTTGGCCTATCGGGCTAAATGGGTGTCTCTGAATGGGTGTGAAGGCTTTTTCATTTTCATGTCCTTTTGGTCAGAGTTGGCGAGCCCCATCCCTGTCGTGCCTTTCTCGTGACTCAGGACGGATTCGAGCATCCAACAAGGCAAGCCGGGCTGTCGGTGGCGCGGGTGGAATAAGACCTTGGGGCTTATACCGTCTCGGTAAGGAGCAGCAGCTTTGAGCCATGGGACCTGGGGATGAACTGGGGAGGGGGGAGAGAGGGGGGCGACGGGAAAAGCAGCTGTTTCTCGTACGCGAAATAGAATGGTGCTGTGGTGCCGCCGTGGAAAGGAGAGTTTCCTTGGGCCAATAGTGTGAGGCTCTACCCCGCTGTTACATGTGCATGCAGCTTCAAGGTGGAGGCACGCGTTGCTCTGCGGCTTTGGGTCATGTACGTGGCGGGCGGGCGTGCATCATTTGTGAATTTGCCTGATTTCGGAGCTGTATCATTGGTGTAGTTTTGACGACAGTGGGCGAGAGAGAGAGGCCTAAGGAGGGGTTTGATTTGCATCTCGGTCTATAAAAGACGCTGCATTCCCGCCATCATGTCGTCTTTTTGATCTCCCAGCTTCTCCATCAGACAACTCTTACAATTACAACTACTCACACACACTACAACAAAAACACCTTTTAAAACCCACCCAACACTTCAAAATGGATCCCTGGTATGTCTTGAATCACGCGCTCCCTCGCTCCCAGGCGAGCTTTCGGAGTCAAGAGCGAGGAACATAGTTGCTTCCCCCCCCCCCCGGCGACAACCTGCTCAAGATGCCCATGCAGTTCCAACGAAACGCATCATCATCAAATGAACCGTCATCGGCTGACCAGACTAGCAACTGCTCCTCCTGCAACTGCTCCGGCGCCTGCGACAGCTGCAAGTGCGACAGCTGCGGCCACTAAGCCGCCTAGCCATGGACAAGAACAGCAACAACCATTGATGAGCGCAGCTCGGTTCAGCAGCCGCCCCGACTTTGAGACGAAACGCAAGCAACGATCGATTTCCGTGACAAGATATGTAGGGGCGGACTGAGAGGGGAGACATGGGAGGAGTAAAACATGCCTGCTTTCTCGGTTACAAAAGATTGCGATGCTGTTTTTCTCTTGCTTCTTCTATTGCCGCCGGTTTTATTTTTCCCTTTTCTGCAAGACATAGGCTGATAGCTGTAATCTGAATCTTTGGTTGAGATATTCTTGTCGGGGTTTAGCGTGATGTGACGCCGCTAATGCATGCATCTCTGTGGTTTGTGCTTTTCGTTATTAGTTGACCATGATGTGCAGTAGCCCTAGTAGTATTGTCGTTTCGCCGACATTGTCTCTCTCTTTTTGCGTCGCATTTTTTCCTTTTTTTTTTCTTTTTTTTTTTTTTTGTTTCTTCTTCTTGTTTCTTTTGATCAAGGTGGCCATGAAACTTGCAGGGTGGTTTTACCATCCAAGACAATCTATCCGAGCTCATCGGTCGCGTATTACCGAAGCCCCGATGAATCTTGTCGATCCTACTACGCACAAGCCCATAGCCGATGCATACCAAAAGTTTACAAACGTCTTGTACGGTAATTTATTCTTGCTCATATTGATCGATAACGTTTATTTATTTTTATTTTTCTTTATTTTTATTTTTCTTTATTTTTATTTTTTTTTTTCCTTGCCCTTTCTTCTTCTTCACGTGCAACAAAACGGCGGTGAAACAGGTCCTAGAAATTCATGAATCGCTTTTTGCAGCAGATCAAAGTTTACGTTGGAGGATGCACCCAAAAAAGGCGCGACGATCTCGCCCCAAGTGGAGGAGATTAAAAAAAAAAACGGGCAAAAAGTCGTTTGGGCGTGACAGACGTCATGGCACCAACGTAGAATTTTCCAAGGCAAATAAGAATATGGGTCACGAGGTAGTGAAGATCATTTTCTTTTGTTAATACGGTAATTGTGGAAACCTTTCCGTCCGTATAGAGTACTAAGTGTGAGTGGTTTGCAAGAGTTATGCTTGAATTTGGCATTAGGCCCCCTAAGCATGGCGAATGCTTACCGCTAGGTCAGAGTATTCTTTTGGCTGGAATCCCTTTTCTTTCTTGCTTTTTTTTTTTCTTTTTTTCTCGGAATTAAAGGAAGATAAAAAGTTATGGTAACTAGCGACTTATTCCAAACATCTCAGTGTTTTCGTCGAATCTTACACATGTGCAATACCGACGATACCTAAATAGTCTCTTCACGTCCAAGTTCACAAGCCCAACGCTGACCTCGCGCATAGTATTCGGCTACAACACACGTCTGTGTTGGCTAGGCATATGTTTGCTTTGACCCTGACTTCTTGTCATCTCTTCAGTCCCATTTCTTTCTTTCTTGCTTTTTTTTTTGTCAAGATTTATTTAGGCATTCGCCGCCACCCATGATCCGCCTCGAACAACCATGAGAATTCATCCGAGATTCGAGCTACCCTGTAGTTACCATGTGGAGATGGCCTCAATGCGTCATCACGCGCTTGATAAGCCGGCCCTTTTCTCACTCCTCAACCACTCATTTCTCTCTCCCACTCACCTCTAGATCTCTCCTCTCCTCCTTCAGCCCACCCCCCATTCCTCCTGCACATCATCCCCCCCCTCCGCACAGCCAAAAAAAAAAACCCCAAATCAAGATGGGCAAGCTCTCCCGCACCGGCACCTCGGCATCCACCTTATCCTCCTCCTCCGCCGCCGCCGCCGCCGAGCAAAGCAGCGTCGTCCCCGCATCCCTCTCCGACCCTGACCTGCCCCTGCCGCGCCTCATCGTCTTTGATCTCGACTACACGCTGTGGCCCTATTGGGTGGACACGCACGTCACGCCCCCGCTCAAGGCCAACGCTGCGCACACCGCCGCCACCGACCGCTACGGCGAGGATTTTGCCTTTTACCAAGACGTGCCTCTTATTCTCCAGCTCCTGCCCCGCGTCGCCGGGCCCGCCGCCGCGTCATCATCATCATTTACCCCAATCAAGCTCGGCGTAGCGTCACGCACATCAGCCGTCGGCATCGCGCGGGACCTTCTCAAGATGCTGCACCTCCCCGCGGTGGACGGACAGCAAAAGGCGCGGAGAGCCGGGGACGCGTTTGATGCGGGCACGGAAATTTACCCCGGGAGCAAGATTAGACACTTTGAGACGCTGCAGAAGCGTACGGGCATTGCGTACGAGGATATGCTCTTTTTTGATGATGAGAGCAGAAACATGGAGACGGAAAAGCTGGGCGTCACGATGAGGCTGATCAGAGATGGCTTGACGTGGGCAGAGGTTGAAAAGGGTGTCGAGGATTGGCGAAAGAGGAGGGGATACAAGAAGAATTAGACATGGCTAGGGGGTTTGGGGGAGGGGGTTGAAATTTGAGAGCTGCAATAATGAAGCACATAGAAAAGAGTACAAGGTCATTGGCTTTGGAATATTCTAGTACACGGGCAATAGAGCGAAAAGAGCGCAACAAGTCAGTCATAGAAATCATATACATCTATATAAAAGGGTAAATGCAAGAGTTGGTCCCAAGACCATCCTAGTGGTATATAAAAGAAAAGTATTGTACGCGGTAAACGCCATGACCCAATGTAGATGCCCGTCTGCTGCTTTCCAATAGCGGTGCATGCAAAAAAAAAAAAAAAGGCCCATTTCAAAGTGTCCATGTCCCAATCATTGCTCTCTTTTGCGTATTGTGTTTGAGACTCATTACACATGCGCAGCTGTCCAAACACATTGTTCCACTAAACAGCGGCTTGGGCCACGGCAGAGGTGGGCTCGGCGGCCGGCTTCTTCTCGTCAATGCCAAGTTTCTCCAAGGCGTCGGCGTTGTTGTCAACCTGGGTGTCGACCTGGGAATCGGTCGTGCGGAAAGACTCTGGCGATTCATGCTGTGCACCCTGCTCCGGCCCGGGCGCCGCCTCTGTCTCGGTGGGCGCAGCAGCCGCAGCCTCACCATTCGTCGTCGGCTGCATCTCGTCCTCGGGAGGCGTCCACGTGCGCGGAATCGTACAGACTCGCTCTCGTCGGGGCTTGCCGTTTTTGTAGCCAACCGCCACGCATTGCAGCCGCTCAGGCTGGCCCTCGACGTCTTCCCATATCATGGGGCCCGTGGGAAACGACGAGTAGCCATTGTCCCAGGCCACGATGCCATCCCAGGCGGGGTCCGGGATGCTGAGCTGGCCAAAGCTATAATCGAGGTCACCGCCGTACTTTTTGGGAATGTTGCGCTTCTCGATGAATGACTCGAGCGTCGGGAGCACCTCGTTGGGAGCGAGGATGAAGATCTTGGACACGGTGATGGGGTCGAACCAGCGCTTGATCCAGCCCCAGACGGTGCTGAAGAAAAAGGGCGCGCCAATGATAAAAATGCGGTCGAGCGTCTCCGGGTAGTGCGCCGTGGCCAGCTGGGACGCGGCCTGCATGTGCGCTTTGAGGTTCCAAAACTGCTTCAGTCCGACGCCGGAGACGTCGACAATGTTGGTGCTCAGGGTGATGGGAATGTCGGGGTTCTCGCGGTCGGTGAGCTGCGTGGAAAATGGTTGGCTGAAACGGGTGAGGTTCTCGTAGAGCGCAAAGAGGCGCATCAGCCCGGGCGAGGTCTTGCCGTCGGATTTGGCCTTGGAAAAGTTGGACTTGGCGCCATTCTTTTCATAATTGGTCACTGTCTTGTTGTCGAGGGTGCGAATTTCATAAACGTAGAGTGGGATGCCTCGTCGGTCTCGTCGGCCGGTCCATTGAGGGTACTAGTGGGCATGTGTCAGTGTTGTACAGCGGCCAAAGCGTAATCTCCGGGATATCCGGCCTGGTGTTGGGGTGCTGAGAGACTCACGAGGCGGCGAGATTCCTCGTACGCGTCGAGGTCAATCGTCTCGTAGAGAATGTTGAGCTCGTTTGCGGCGCGCCAGTCCTCAGTCTCCTTGAACTGCGTATAGGCATCCTCTACGATCCATCGGCGAGCGCGAAGAAAGCGACTAAAATTTTATAGCGTTAGCTATTTTCGCTGTACGTATCCATGTGGGAGACAGCCTCAAACGTACAGTAGCGTCTGGTCATTGTGTGATGGTGGGGGCCCGCGCTTCCAGACTCGCCGCTTTTCGAGAAGGGCTTTGAATTTTTGCAGCGCGTCTTCCTGCTGGTCGCTCAGCGAGTTGAGATGACCATGAGGGTAATTGAAGGCGCTTGCCACCGAGGCGGAGGACCTGGTTCGGGAGACGGGCGTTGCGTCGAGGCTCTGGCGGGTATTGGTAGCCATGGCGGAGAAAGCAAACGGCGGGGGAAGGCAGAGGAGACGCAGGCGACACAGGGAAATTTCGGATTGATGATGGAGGCAAAAAGGCCGTCACAGAGCTTCAGCCGCTCGCAGCAACAGTCGAAGAAAAAGAAATGAAGAAGAAGAAAATAAGGCGGAAGGGCGGGAGAAAAAGAAAAAAAGGCGAGCGATACGGCTGCTGCTACCTTGATGTAGGTAATGAGGTGGGGGGCAGAAAGCAACAGAAGGCTGAGGCTGCGAAATGAGCACCAAGGATGGCTACCTGGTATCCGCCTATCGTAGACACATAGCTGACAATTAGACATTTCTAATTAACTAATGGATCACCGGCGTTTATATTTGTCGTTGCGTGTCAGCAGCAAAATTAGCAAAGAGTCATGTCCTCTGCGGATCGGGCATCGGAGCTGATACATGTCCGCCAAGGTTTACCCCCCCAAGGTCCGCTGTGGAGAGCCGCATCCAGTCCAGTGGACCGGAGGTGCCGTTGGCCGCTACAGGAGCCATTTTGACGGGTCTACAAGGCTGCACCGTCTAATACTGGGAACGGAATCTCGGGTTTGCCTGGACCCGAGCATATAAATCAAAGAGACAACTGAAATTCATTGCAGTAGATGCAATTGTAAAAGGCCCTCACGTTATTTGCCCACCTCTTCAAACCATGCGAATTTATACGTCGCAAATTGCCGCAAGATGCCATTGCCGGCGGCTTCCGTAACGGCACTACCACGACGGCACCATTACAAGACGCTAAACTCTGAATCTACGGCATGACCGGAATAAGCCTTTCTAATTTTCTGAAGCTTTAAAGAGCTGATATGCATACAAAGAAACTTTAGATGAAACCTTTATCGGTATTCGACAGCACGTATATTACACCAAGTCTGCGACTTGCTTGCCAACATTGAGCATGCCACACCCAAGTGTCAGCTCACCGATGGAAAGCAATGGCAAACGGCCACAAACGGAATAGAGTTGCGAGTTTGTGAATTTGCTACATTTCTCACGACTCTCCCCTATCCATGGACCTTTGATTTTGAAAATGGGCTTTCCCAACTTATCTTTTGAAATGAAAATGGCTTTTTCAAACTTTCGCCTTTGCTATGAAATTGGTTCTTTCAACTTTGCCTTTGCGTCACCACCACCAGTCTTCCAAATCTCCACCTCGCCACCACCACGAATCACGCCAACACGCATCATGGACAACAGATTGTGCGCTGCATTCGAATGGTCATATACGCCTCCATTAAACACGGCCGTTGCATCTCTGCCCACAAACGAAGAAATGAGCGCTTTCCCACCGGGATGCTCGTCGATAAACTCGGCGACGTCGTGCACCACGCCGCTTATGGCCGTCAACGCCCGGCCCTGATGCCGGGCCTGCTCGACAAACTCGTCCCACGAGACGACGGGCAGGTCCTCGATCGGGGTGCCCCAGTCTAGCAGGGCGCGCTTCCGGTCCAGCGTCTTTTGCAGCTGCTGCACGCGGCCCTTTTCAATCTCGTTGCGCCGAAATTGCTTGAGGTCCGACGCGAGGCCGAGCTGCTTCCAGGTCCAAATCGCCCACTTCGTGGGGTCGTACTGCCACCACTCGACGGCGTTGCGGTAGTCGGACGGGAACTCGTGGTGGAAGTTGTGGTAGCCCTCGCCGAGCGTGACGAGCGCCGTCAGGACGTGGTCGCGCGGCGAGTTGCGGTCGTCAAAGGGCTGCTCGCCGAGCCAGTGCGCGAGCGAGTTTACGCAAAACGTCGCCTGCTGGATGAAGCTGGCGCGCAGCACCCCCGCGTATACGAGGCCGCCGCACCAGTCGCCCCAGCCGAGGCCGCAGACGACGGTCGGCAGCGCGAGCGCCATGACGAGCACGCCGGGGATGTAGTGCCGGTGCTGCCACACGACGACGGGGTCCTCGTCGAGGTCCGTCACGTCGGCACGGCCGATGCGCTTCGGGTTCTGCTTCAGCACCATCCACCCGATATGCGAGTACCAGAAGCCCTTTTGCACCGAGTACGGATCCTTGTCCGTGTCGGTGTAGCGGTGGTGGGCGCGGTGGCCGCGCGACCACCACAGGATCGATCCTTGCGCGGCTCCGAGACCGCAAGCGGCGAGGTAGATCTTGAGAGGAAGACAGGCTTTGTAGCAAGAGTGAGCCCAAAGGCGATGGTAGCCTTTGGCTGCGTCAGCTACTTGTATGGTATTGCTGCAGATCATGTTGAAGCATACCTGCTGTGATGCCAAGACCTGCGTTGAAATAATAGACGACAGCAAAGATGATGGTATATAAGTGGGCAGGATACAAGTATGCAGAAATGAGACCGATTAATGGAACAAAGAGGATGAAAGTGACGTTGAGCCAGTTGATGTGCTGGTACCAGTTAAACAAGGTTATTGGCTGGTCTGCGATGTGCACGCGCCGTGCCACGGGTTTCTTCTCCGTACTTCCCATGACTGTACCACTTGGACGAATTGGAATATTTCAATCGATTAAGAATATCCAGTAGAGTCAATGTATGGCCGGCCGCTAGCTATATATATGGTGTACATGACCAAAGTGGTGCGATTTTGCCTTTTTGACAGACACGTTAAAGTTCGATTGTAGAGACAATGTCCCTCACATCACTTGATACCGAGGCCTTAACAGCAGATAATACTCCCAACACACGTAAATGTGCCCATGTGTAGATGTCTGCTTTTGTTGAGGCTTTGCGAAAAAATGTGGTGCCATGTGGCTCTCGCGGAGAGCCCAACAGGATGACAGTCTGGCCTGTTTTGGTAAATGCTGGGGGTTATGGCGTGAAAATGTTCATGCACAGATGAGTAGTGCCTATCGAATTTCTGGCACCTGCATGTGCGCTATAGAGGAGAAAATGACTGGGTACATTATCCAATGGGCACTCGAGTAAAAGTAATGTTTGTGTAAGTGGTCAATCATGTTGGGACGCTACGCAAGCAACAAGCACTAACTATCTGGCCCAGTCAAGACAACTACCATTCAACTATCACGAACTCAAAAGACGGCACGATCTTTTCTCCGGCCACCTCAAAAGGAGTTGCAGAAACTAAGAAAACCTCGTAAGATGCTATTGCGACGGCTACATGATAGGTTCCGAGTATGTTGGGCTCACTCGAGAAGATCTTGTATAGATGAACACACAAAAGACTCTTTTGAGATCCTAAACAATCTACTCTGCACTATCGAATTTTTTTTTTGGTTGCATCCGGCTCGGAATGAGAAGCTCACTTCTTGTCCACACATAGCATCCAGACACTCGCGTCTTTACCAGTTGCAAGGCACCTCATTCTCCGGGTGGACAATGATGCGCGACTTGACGAACCCACAGCCGCCCAGGTTGTCCGCCTTCATCTTGTAGCATGTCTTGTGGCCCTTGTCCTTCCAGACGCGATGCGCGCGGTACTTGCCCGGGTCGACGCAAATGACCTGGTCACGGCCGCACGCCTTGAAGTCGTAGCAGCCCCCCGGCACGGCGCCCCCCAGGCTGCTGCCGACTTTTTTCCGCAGGCACTGCCCGCAGTCGTTGACGCGAATGTCCGAGTTGGACGAGAAGATGGTCAGCGGCGGACAGCCCGGGCAGTCGGGGCTCGGGGGCACCGGCACGGCCGTAAAGGTGTAGACGAGGTCGAAGCGCGCGTTGTAGTCGGGGCAGCTGCCCTGCGAGCAGGGGCCCGAGAGGATGCCGACGTCGCCGTTGCCCTTGGCGGAGGCGGAGGCCGGGTTGGGGGAGACGCGCTCGGTCACGGCGGTCTCGTTGCTGCTGTCTTGCTGCCAGTTGGAAGGGTCGCGGTAGGCGGAGAGGTCGATGCCGTCCCAGTTGACGGCGTCGTCGGCAATGGTGAGCCCGGTCCACTCAGTCGCGGCGGGCGCGGGAGCAGAGGCAACGGGTGTGGCCGTGGCGTACGCGGCCAGGGCTACGAGCAGAAGCGGGCTGGCAATCATGATGAGTGAGGTTTGGTGTTGAAGTAGTCAGAGAGAGACTGGTGAGAGGTTGTGGTTGAAGCTTGCGGCTGGAGGCGTGGAGCTGATTCTGTTGCGAAGCTGCGTCTGAGTTGAGGAAGTTTGGTCAAAGAAGAAGGGAGGGAAATACGAAGGCTTTATAGGAGAAATTGATTAGCCTCGTGAATAACCTATTCGCTCGTTTCCCTGTCCCATGCCTCAGCTGGGAGGCAGCGCATCTCTTCGCCGCGCACCTATCTACCCGCAACGAGGTGGAGGAGGACAATGCCATTGCTCATAACACGCTCATCTGAGCTATTTCACGTCGGCAGTTGTGGCTTTGCCTCGGATTGATGATTTTAAACTCAGCCCTTGTCAATGAAATGTAAGACCTAGTACTGCAACAGGGCATCACCGGTTTCGATGCAAAGCTCAGCCTACAACCAAGCATGCCGCGTTTCTCACTCCGTGCCACTATTCTTGGCACGCTGAATACTGCCCACTTGTTCAGTGTACGAAACTGGGCTGTACAACTGTGCTTTCCCCTTCCCCTCGGGACCTGTCGCCCCCGATGCTGCCGTGGTACCCAACATCTGCCCGCTTGGCCCATTTCGGAACTGTGAAGAAATTGGGCAGCAGTTAGCTTTGAAGAAGGGAAATCAGGGTATGTACTTTCGGGATATCATATCATATCAGAGAATCACACAAATCGGCGCAATTTTCCGATGTCAAGTTCCATTATTGAGGAGTACCCTGGTATACCGCACGGAGGAGGCACTGGTGCTGTACTCGGAAATTGCTCAAACAAAAGTTAAAAAAAAAAAAGAAAAAAAATTCATTACTCTCACCATCATTGCGCGCCATTTTACACTGCCTGAGCGCTTCTCAAGAGAAGCTTGGCGCTGCAGGAGGCGGGAGCTAGCAGGACAAACCAGAGAGGGATGGGGATAAAGCCATCCGGGCGATGCGCTTTCGGGCAATGCGCCGGATCTCTCAATCTGCCGCGAGAGAGCCCCGCCTCCTGTTTTGATCTGCGTTTACGTAAAACATTCAACCAGTAACAATGTGCTCGCTGCTGCCGCAAGCGGGAAGAATTGCCCCTCGTCCGGTGGCGGAGACTGGCGCTCTACTTACAGGGCGTGGACGTGGTCAGCAGGAAGCAGTCAGCAGCGTGCGCCGCCAAGTGAATGTACGTGGCGTGTCTCCGTCAGCCTGAGCAAGGGTCTCTTTAAACTTGTTGGCTAGATATGGTATTCACATCTTGCTTGCCAACTCTGTTTATTGAGGTCGGGCAACTAGTATAGTCAACCAAAATTTTGTATCAAGAGAAGCTGACGCATGTAAAATGTCCAGGCTGGACCAGACGACTTGTAGCTCAGCGCTTCCAAAAAGACGAAGCCTCGCTCAACTTACTTTTACAGACCTGCTTCGCAAAGTCATTGATATTTTCCATGCTATTAGCAATGATAAGCACGCCCCAACATCGGAGCGAGGACCCGAACACGCTGGGGGGGGGGGGGGGGGGGTTCCGAGCTTAAACAATGGAATGGCCCGCCTCGATGCCGGACCTAGACTGCAGTCGGCCGATGATCAAGTCTACTTGGGGGATGATGAAAAAAAGAAAGCCACCGTGAGGCAAGCTCGCATTGTTCCTAGCATAGTCCAATCAGCATTGCCGAGTTTCTGAGGACCCCTGGCGGCCATGTGGCTCGCTTGGGGAAACGTGAGAGGACCGGAGGGTTGCCTAATACGGGTGCGCTGAGAACAATGGCGTGTAAGATTATAACGATGGCTGACAAGTTCTCGACAAGATGCGGTTTTCACATTTGAAAACATTAGGCTTCCGAGTGAGCCTATCCACCGGACGGCTGAGCGAGCTGGCCGCTCAATCTAGCTGCACTGGGTATCACAGTCTGCCCATCGGTAATAGGAACGACAATAACAACTCGAGATAATAACGCTTCTGAGTTTTTATTCTTGCAAGAAATATTCGTGCTCCTATCAATGTACCCATATATCTACGCCGGTACTACTCCATCTCTTCATCGACTCATGCCAGGCCCAGATCTTTGAAAAATGCATCCGAGTTGGGCTCCCTGCCCAGAAACTCCTTGAGCAGGTCCATCTCCGGCCGACTCCCACCTCGCTCGAGAACAATGTGACGGTAGCGACGGCCCTGCTCCGCGTTGAGCGGGTCGGCCTTGAAGGCAGAGTAGTACATGTCGGCCGAAAAGACCTCCGAGTACATGTAGCCATAATATCCGGCGTCGTAGCCGCCAATGTAGTGGCCGACATTGTTGAAGCCTTGGCCCCAGTGTCTACATTACTGGTCAGCATGTATCCTAAATGAAGGCTGAATCTACAAGTGCTACTCACAAACCGTATCCGGTGGACTCGGGGCCCTTGATGCCGGACACTTCTGCTCGACGCTCATTCCACACCTTGGTCAGATCCATGGCACCAAGAGCCTCGTGGGACTCGGGCCCGTGAATCACCATATCATAGGTGCTGTAGACTAGCTGCCGCAGGTAAAACACGGATCTGTTGACACTCTTGGTCTTGATGAGGTTCGCGATGAGCTCGTCCGAGATGGGCTCCTTGGTGTCCCAGCGCGACGACAGCGTCTTGAGCACGCTGGGCACCCAGCACCAGTGCTCGAGCATCTGCGAGGGCGCCTCGACAAAGTCGCGCGAGACATGGGTGCCGTGCGTGGCGCTGTAGCCCGTCTTGGAGACGAGGTTGTGGATGCCGTGGCCCAACTCGTGGAACAGCGTCACCACGTCGCCGTGCTGCAGCAGCGCAGGCTTGTCCTTGTTCGGCTTAGGAAAGTTGCACACGAGCGCGGTGAAGGGGTGGTGGCGTCCGTCGCTGTTAATGGTCGAGCCCGGGCCGATGCCAAAGTTGGCGTAGTGGCTGTACTTGTGGTCGCGCGGGTGCATGTCCAGGTAGAGATAGCCCATAAAGGTTGAATCGGCCTCCCAGACGGCGTACAGGTTGACGTCTTGGTGCCAGATGATGTCTTTGGCGTTGCCGGTCGGGCTCAGCCTGGCGCGGGCCGCCTCGTCGAGCTCCTCGAAGCGCAGGCCAAAGAGCTTCTGGAAAATGTTGAGCATGCCGTTAAAGGTGGGCCAGAGGGCAAAGTATTCCGAAATAGCCTGTTCGTCCACGCTATACTCTTTTTCTTTTTGGATGCGCTCGTAGTAATTGACATCCCAGAGGTATAATTCACCGTCGTATTCAAGGCTGCGGGCTTCGAGGTCGGCTTTCTTGTGCTTGAGAAGCTGAGAAACGTCATTTTTCAGACCGGCTCCGGCACGGACTTGCATATCTGCTAGAAACGTGTTGACATTTTCCGAGGTTTTGGCCATCTTCTCTGAGATTTTAAGCGAAGCGTGGTCCTTGTAGCCGACAAGTCTCGCGGCCTCGTCTCTCAAGAGAAGAATCTTTTCAAAGAGAGGAGTGTTGACGTTGAGCTTTTTTTTTTTTTTAGCAATTAGCATGTCTCTTAGAATGAAGGAGTAGGCCTTTGAACAAGAGAGTATGCCGACATACCTTGTTCTCCTTGGCAATTAAGTAATCGCGACGGGTCTCTGGCCGGGAGGCATGCTCCATGAGCGGAATGCTAATATTAGGCTTGAAGCCGACCTTTACTTTGCCCTCGTTTTCGCCCGTGCCCTTTTCGAGCTCAGAGATGTTAACAGCCGACTCGGGCACACCAGCCAGCTCCTCGGGAGTAAAGAAGATGCCGCCCGTTTCGCTGTTGGCATTGTTCCTGGCCTCAATCAATAAACGAGTGAGCTCCAGCTGAATCTCCTTGAAGCGATCCCGCTTCGGACCGGTTGGAAGCAAGAGGCCGGCGTTGCTGTACCGCTTATGCTCCAGTTCCACAATGTGCCTGGCCTCGGGATCCAGCCCCGCAGCGTCCCGATTCTGGTAGATTGTGTTGACGCGCTGGAAGATGTCCTCGCGCATGCGTAGCTCTATGCTCAGCTCCGACATTTTCTGCTCCGCCTGGACCGAGGCCTCGCGGAGGGCGGCATCGGTGCTGACGTAGTGGTAGAAGCCAACCACGCCGCCAATGGTATCGCTCACATTGTCCTCGAGGAGGATGGGTTTGAGCGTGTTTTCGAACGTGGCATTCTCGACAGTGGTTTCCGCAACGACCTTATCAATGACAGCCTTGGCGCGCGCAACGATGTCGTCGGTGACCTTGGTGATGGACTCGGGCGTGTGGTTGAACAGAGGGGGCGCCTGCGGGGGCGTATTCTGTGTCACGGCGGTCATGGTTTGGGGGTGTCGAAAGTCTACTGTCAAGATACTGCGGGCTTGACGGCGGAGCAAGAGAAGTACTTGGAAGCAGCCTCTTTATATGTTGGCAGCTGGCGTAAGGGTGCTGGCTGACGAGGTGGCCTTTTGATGTGCGGGGCAGATGAAGGTGGGGTGAAGAGCCGGATCGCGGGGCATGCTTGTGCACTCTATCCCTATGAGGTACAACAATGGGCGGCACAGCTTGAGCCTTGAGCAAGCTGTTTTGCGTTGGATATTGCAAGTACAGTTAACTCTTTAATACCATCACGAATGGTCTCATCTTCTGCCATAAAAGTCCTGTCCTGCACTGTGAGCCGACAGATCTGGCGACTGAAAGATGACGATTAGCTCTGGTGGCTAGCCTAAGGCTGCAAGCCAGCTTTCGTCGCCGGTCGGGTAAATACATCACACGACAACATCTCTGGACCCTGGTATTTGGCTCATATTCGGCAGGCTAAATTGATTACCCTCCTTCCTATCTCGTAAAGTGGCGGGGGAGCATGGCCAAAGTACCAACGCATGATGTAAACATACATAACTATGTGTTATTGGTACATTGATTTGCCATGCGAGCGTGGAACTCCACGCGTAAAATGGACATGATGAATCTGACCAATTTCTTCCGTACTCTCTCTGAGGCTTCCATCAGGTACATCCGCGGGGCGGCGCCCTCTTTTGGCCTTGTGGCCCGAGCCGCCAGCTGTGGATTAACTAATTAGTTAGTAAATAAAAACAAACCCGAGCACAACCTCTCAATTTATGCCGCATCTAATCCGTAGCCTAGACGGAAATGCCAAAGCTGCTTTTCAAGTATACTTTTCAAGTACTCTAGGCCAAAAATTACGCTGATTATAACAGCATTTTCCCACGTGCTATTGTCAGATTACAATGTCGATTGAAGCAGTCGTGACTGCATTGGTTTTACACCTACGCGGGACGGGGATGTTTTCCAATGTACCTCGGGACAGATTATCGTAGATGTCATATCCTGAGGGTATAGTATAACAAATTCAGGCTTATCGGATATAATGTTTGAAGCATCAATAATATGTCGAAAGTCAAAAATGTCTTATTACATGCTAACAAAATATATCAACCTAAATAATATGTTGGAGGCCATTTTAAAGAGCACCTTTCCCGCGTAGGTCTGAGCAAGACTCGACGTGCCGCTGAGAAAGTGGGTGCGGACAAATGTACACCTGCTGATTCAAAATTTGAGGCGCAATAGTTCAAATCTAGTTACCATATTATATGCCCTGTTTACCTCTTGGAATGAATTTCTGAATTGAACACCCATCTCAACATTTATCAACGACATGGTGTGTCTAGTACGCCCTTTGAGATGGCCCAAATGTCATCAAAACTTTGCTTATAAATACGATGTGGAGGCGGCTGCTTGCGGTTCCCATTCCAAACAACGATTGCGCAAATCTCGACAACCATCACTGCAACTGCGGTTCTTGATACTCTACTCTGCCAATTGATGCTCTCAACTCTCATCCACCATCCATACTATCTTTATACATGCTGCGCCAGTTCTGCATTCGCCACGCGCCCAAGTGTCGACATCATCCCCCGCACTCCAAATCTGGAGCTTCGCTGCTCATTACCCCACCGCCACCACCATCACCAGCTCTCCATTACCAAGCACAGCAGCAACCTCTCCGGCCTCACGCCTCTGCCTTGCCACCTTTTTTCCCATTCCCTCCCTCTTTCAACTCTCGACTCTTCCACACGCAATCCTCCAACATGGCTCCCGTTCCCACCACCATGAAGGCCATTTCCATTGCCAAAAACGGCGGGCCCGAAGTCCTCCAGCTCAAGGACGTGCCTGTGCCGCAGCCGAAGCCCAATGAGATCCTCGTCCGCAACGCCATTGCCGGCGTCAACTACATTGACACCTATTTCCGCTCCGGCCAGTATCCATCGCCCTCTTTTCCCCGCATTCTCGGACAAGACGGCGCAGGCGAGGTCGTCGCCGTCGGGTCCGCCGCCGCCACCGCCACCCCGCAACACGCCATTGGTAGCACCGTCGTCTTCATGAACGGCACCGGCACATACGCCGAGTACTCAACCGTCAAGGCCGCCGCCGCTGTCGCCGTCCCCGCAGGCGTCTCCGCCCAAGATGCCGTAGCCGTTTACCTGCAGGGCCTCACGGCTTGGACGTTTATTCGCCGCGCGGCGCTCACGCAGCCCGGCGAGTGGGCCTTTGTGCACGCGGCCGCCGGCGGTGTCGGGTCGCTGCTCGTGCAGCTGCTCAAAGTCGTGGGCGCCAAAGTCATTGCGTCGGCGAGCTCTGAAGAAAAGCTCGCCATCGTCAAGGGTCTCGGCGCCGACCACGTCGTCAACTCAAACGACGACTGGGTCGCCAAGGTCAAGGAGATTACGGGCGGCCACGGCGCCGACAGCATCTACGACGGCGTCGGTAAAGCCACCTTTCAGCAGGATCTCGAGGCGATTGCAGTAGGCGGTAGCTTGGTGATGCTTGGCAATGCTGTAAGTCTTTTTTTTTTTTTTTTTTTTCCCCTCATTCTTCTCTTCTCTATATTTCCAGCTTTTCACCTCTCCCCTCCGTTACTGATCCCGACTCGACTAACACAAAATACACCAGTCGGGCAACGTTGAGCCTTTTGATATTCGACCAACCCTTGGCCCCAAAAACATTCGGCTCTCGCGCCCCATTCTCTTCGGATACCTTGCGGAACGTGAAGCCCTGGAAAAATATGCCGGCGAGGTCTTTGAGTTTGTTCGTACTGGCAAGCTCAAGGTGCTCCACCACGCCACCTACGACCTCAAGGACGTCGCCAAGGCGCACGCTGACATTGAGAGCCGAAAGACGGTCGGCAAGCTGCTTATCAAGATTAATTAATTGGACGTGCGTCCCACCAAGGTAAAAATTGGTAGAATACAAATCAGCGTGGACATTGAGTTGGATAAATTAGAGCACAAGTCATGCGTTTCGACTTTTGTCTTTTGACATTAGATTGTTTAGCTGGTCCTGCCTTTGCTAGCGCCTATCCATAGCGCTTTCAGAGCTGTCATTGGCCCATATTTATCTCGTTGAAATACATCTCGCTTATGTGGCCAGTTGCTTCCCTATCCATTCTGTGAATAGCACTGACACTATGCCTTTGGTGTCTGAATGGCTTTCATTAACTCGGCCGGGGGCTCCTGGCGGTAGCCTTCGGGGTTGTTGCTGACCCAGCGCCACAGGTCATCGCATGCTTTTTCCATGGGTATCTCAGTCTTCCACTTTAGTTCCTGGTTGGCGAGAGTAGGGTTGGCCGTAAGGTCGAGGACGTCACCCTGGCGGCGGGCGACAACTTCATAGGGAAGATCGCGGCCGACAACGGAGCTAAAGGCCTTGATCATTTCAAAGACGGTACTGCCACGTCCAGAACCAAGATTCCAGGCCTTGACACCAGGCTTGTTGTCACGAAGGTACTGAAGAGCAGCGAGATGTCCCTTGGCAAGGTCGATGACGTGGATGTAGTCGCGAATGGCAGTGCCATCACGGGAAGAATAATCTAGGAGTATTATAAGTCTTGTCTTTCTTCTCGGCTGCTGTTGTAGTCACGTACCATCACCGAACACGAGTAGCTTGTCGCGCTTGCCAGTCGCAACGTGACCAAGTAGAGGCAATAGGTTGTAGGGTACACCCTGGGGATCCTCGCCCATGATACCACTAGGGTGGGCACCGCAGGGGTTGAAGTATCGCAGAAGAGCGCCGTTCCAATTCTCAAAGGACTTGCCTTCCTTCTTCAGTCTGTTGCGCTCAGCATTGACGTGATCGGTAATGACGTCTTCGATGGTGGACTTGGTACGACCGTAGGTGTTTGTGGGACCAATTGGGCAGTGCTCGGGGATAGGAATCATGTTGGGGAATCGGGTGGCATCGCCGTAGACGGTGGCGGAGGAGGAGAAGACGATGTTTGAGACGTTGTGGCGGGTCATGGAGCGCAAGAGGCTAATGCTGCCGCCGACATTGACGCGGTAGTATTCGAGAGGGATCTCGCCAGACTCGCCAACAGCCTGTGCGTCGGGGCGTCAGCAGATGATTACATGACGGACGTCGTGGCATTGTTTCTGCCTACCTTGAGGGCGGCAAAGTGAATCACAGAGTCAATCTCGGGGTGCTTGTCGAAGACGGCGTCGACAGCCTTTTCGTCCGTCAGGTCAGCATTGTGGAAGGCCGGGCGACGTCCGCAAAGCTTCTCAATGCGGTCGATGACATTCTCGAAGGAGTTGTAGAGGTTGTCGACAATGACGACATCGTAACCGTTCTCGAGGAGGGTCAAGGTGGTGAAGGAGCCAATGTAGCCGGTACCACTGTGACCACGGTCAGCCCCGCCGAGTTGCGGTGTTTGAACGCGACAAGCCACATGTGCCGGCGGATCAAGGGGCAGGAAGCCATGGCTTACCCGGTAACGAGGACTGTTCCAACAGGCATTGTTTTCTTGAGTGCAAACGGGAACGCTGGACAAATGTGTGATGATGCGCAATGGAAGGAACAACAAAAATGAGGGAGGCAAGTTTGATGAAGGAAGGTGGGGAGGCGAGGGGCAGCATACTACGTAACAGAATGAGTGGCATGCAAATCGCAATCAGACTGGAGTTGGATGTGCAATGGAGGGGCAGCGAAATATTGTGGCTGCAGGGATAATGCGTCTCAATTTGGCCTGCCTTTACCACCACCACCACCATTTCAATTAAGCTTTCAAACAGCTGCGAATATTATTTTAGAAATGATGACTATTTTCAATGTTGAATGGTCGCCTTATTTTCATACGACGTTTCAAGGTGCATCCGAAGGCCTATTGCTACTTCTCCCATTGTCAAAAGCCATCCCAATACCTAAATAGTGCGGCTGCTTTTTGCCCTCCACATGCCAGTTACAACTTAGGGATCTTTTGGTGGTTCCAGGGGCTCCAAGGACGCCCTACCATGATTAGCGGCTTGCCCCTCATAAGGCGGGCATCAAACAGCCTCGCGGGCCGCCCTCCAGGTTCTTTACTTGTTTCTCTGATGCATGAAATGCGACCTGCAGAAACGACGTAATGGGCTAACGAGATTAAGTGCTTGAGTGCCCACGGGGGTCGAATCATCGTTGCGGGTGGCTGGTGGCTGGTTGTTCTCACGGTTCTCTACCGCACAAATCAGAGCCAGCCGTGGCGCCGCCCTTTTGTGGGTGGCCTAACTGATTAACGAGGTATTCTTTCCGCAGTGCCAGTGTAATGGCTATTATTGGTGCGGTGGTTTGCCTATTGTGAGCGTTGTACTCCGTACCTATAATTTTAGGTCCCTTCGGCTCGCTTGCCGCTAACTAACTATGGTAGGCTTTTTAGCACCTCTGCTGTTTGGGTATTTTCAAAAGCCTTTCGCATGCACACCGCCTCGAGGGGATTAGTAGCATCGACATTGAAATCGGCACAGCAGCGGGCCACGATTTCTGTGCAACGAAAAGTCGAGCACTCAGATGAGCAGATTTTTTTTTCTCAAGACACATCAACGGATTGGCTGTAAAATTGAAACAAAACAAACCACAACAAACACAACAATCAATTTACAGCCAATCCGTTGATGTGTCTTGGCTGGCCGCTGTGATACTTTGCACTTTTTTGCCCAAGATAGGACCGGATTGCAGCTTGTGCAACTCTCTTGGAACAGTTGGCGCCACGATGGTTCCACAGCTCAGCCACACCGGTTACTGGTATTATCATGCGCACCAGCAACTGAGGAACAAGTTGAAACAATATACTCGGATATCGAGTTGCACATAGTATACTGCCAACTATGTCCAGTAGCTTCTACCATAGCCTTGCAGATATTTCGTATATGCAGTTCCTTGTGCTCTTGTGCACTGGTGGTACTTGTGCACCACCAGCCACTTTTCCACCAGCGGCTCCGCCTAATCCTCGGCCTCAACACGCCGCCCAAGTCGCGCTTCTTCATTGGTGACCAAAACACTTGCATATAAAGCCGCTTGTCCAGCTTATCGAACGTATTCTGACAACAGCTTCTTGTTTTTTTACTTTTTGAATTACTTTTCGCAAGAACATCTCAACGTCTTTGACAGCATCGCCTCATTGTCAATTCGCTGTGGAAGAATACCGCCTTCCTTGACAACGACGCACTGGCCAGCCTGCTGGGTCCGCCGTGTCCGCCCAGCTCACCAGAGGCACCCTTTGTTGCCGAGCATCTCACATACACGCGCCAAACTCGAAAACAAAGGCGATAGCATCTTTCGATATATTTCAAAGACGAGAACGCTTTCACTTTCGCCGTTCTGCGCCTGTATATACCCACCACGGCTGCGGCCGTTCTGGTCTGGGCGTCTCGACAATCGCGAGCTGACTTGGCCCTCACTCACTCACTTAAGCCGTCAGAGCCCCAGGACTCATATCGTCCTCACTTTTTATAAGACTTCCCTCACGCACCCTCGGTATTAACACCTTCGCCCTTCAAAATGCCACCCACACCATATCCCATTCGCCGTCGTCCCGGTATTGTTGCTCGAGAGCGTGCTCGAGCGACTCCAGCCCCCGAGGACGACGCGACCGAGTTTCGCAAGCCCAACCTACCGCCGCTGCACGGCACACCAAGCGCGCGTAGGCAGTACACATACGGAGCTGCTGCGGAACCATCGCCCGCCAGACCACTTTTGCGCGGCGATGTCGTCGATCTCAGCGGGGCAGTTCAAGGTGCTCTGGAGAGACAGGAGCAGCAACAAGCGGCGCAGCACCGTCGACAGTCAGGTGCCGACTTGTTCCTCGAGGAAGCTGAACGCCAAGAGCATGGCAGCGACGAAAACGGCCAGGATAGGCAAGCAATGCCTCCACCCTCATTCAAGCCACTTCAAAGTAAGTACAGCCCATTTTTTTTGCGTTGTAGCATCGACGAGATGCTGATTGTGATTGATCCAGAGCCAAAAGAAGTTGGTTTTGCAGCTCTGTCAGGACACAGAGATGACAGTGACGGAGATGCTGCTCGCGGCTTTGACATCGAAAGCAACTACTATAGCGAAGCTTCGATAGCATCTTCGCCAGTCGCTGCGCCAACCGTCGAGCAACACCAAGACTCCAGCGCAGGGCTTCAAAGGCGAGCATCCGAAAACCAACCTCTTGGTTATCCGGAGCTGCCTTCATTCTCATCCGAGGTACCCCGGCGATCCTCAAATGCTGAGAACGAGCAGCCCAGCTCGCCAAGCGCACAGGACACACCCGGTCTTCGCAGTAGTCCTCGACGACCGAAGCAGCCACAGCCCAAAACCGTCACCCTGGACAGTCAGAAGCTCAGTGATACGGCTTCTGCTGATGCCCGGCGCCTGCGTGAAAAGAACCCGACCCCAAAGCTCAGCAGCACACAACCGTTGCTGACAGGCCAAGATAAGACGGCTGCACAGAGCATTGTTCAAGAGAAAAGGCTATTTTCGAGCCGCTTAGAGTCTGGTCAGCGCGCGCCTCTACGTCAGCGAAGTGGAAACTCAGACCACGTAAGACGCGACGTGGAAGAAGCAACAGCAGCTCGCCCAAGCCTATTCGCCCAGGCTAAAAATGTTGCGGTTTCAGCGAGTCCATTTCCCACTCGCTCATTTTACGCATCGGACCATGGCGAGATGGACGACGCCATGCAAAGGGAAATACAATCCAATGAGAGCGAGTCTGAAAACGGCGACTCCAGGCAGCATTGGTCATGGCTCAGATCCTTGACCTTGCTGTCGCCTTTTCGCCACAATCAAGACGATTTGCGTACGGACACCATCAATTGGTGGCAGCTGTTGAACCCGTACACCTACTTCGAGGCTCTATGCTGGCTTTTCAGCGTTGCATATGCCTCTGGTTTGGAGTTGGTCAATAAGCTTTGCCCGCAAACGCTCCTGGATGGTCTTTTCTCTTCACTGGGTATGGTGATGTACTTCGTCGCCGCGGTTATCGGGCTCATCACACTGTTTAGTGTGGTGCATGCAACCCTCTCTGGCAAGGTAGATGACGACTTTAGCATGGATCGTCTTCTCTCAGTGCCCGAAACGCACTGGCCAGGCTTGGGATACATGGCTGGAAAGGCTCACGAGTTTCTACCTGCGTTTTCTTGGCCCACATGGAGCCGAACTTCGTCATTGCCCGATCTGTCACATCTGGACAATGACGGCTTGGCCCGCTTGGATGAGTACTTGAGACAGTACCAGCGCGAGTTTGAGCGCATCCAGCAAGCGGGCAAGCTGCATGAAAAATCGCTGAAGAAACTCGAAGCAGTCGTGCCAAAATTGGTGCATGTCAAGCTGGAGGATGGCAAACCCGTGGTTGCGCAAGAATTCTGGCACGCTCTGAGGGATCTCATTCACCGTGATGGTGACTTCCTGACCTTCAAACAGAATGATGGCTCATACGAGGTCGCGTCCGAGGCGCATTGGCAAGCCATTGCGTCTCGTATTGCTAAAGACCCGACCTTTACGAAGCAAATCAACATGACGGTCGATAGCATGGAAGAGCGTGTCAAGGAGGGTGCAGCAGGATTCTGGGATGCCTGGATCAAGAACAATGACGCCAAGATTTCAGAGATGCTTGGGTCTGCGCTTGACCAGATACAGAATGCTGGATCGCAAAGAGAGTTTGACAAGAGGCTGCAGCGCATCGTCAAACAGCACATTGACGAGAGCAACAAGCACTCTTCAGTCGTCTCTCGCGAAGAATTTCTGCGCCACCTGAAAAACGAATTCGCTACACACCGCGCAGAGATCCGGGCCGAACTGGTTGAGCTCCAACCGCGGCTCGAAGTTTTGATTCGCCAGGCAGCTTTACTGGCTGGGAAAGGGGCTCCGGATAGCATGAGCAAGGCGGAAATCGTGACTCTGGTCCACGACCTGGTCACCAAGGCAATGGCGGACATGAATCTGGAGGCCATGGCACGCGGCCAGATTCACTCGCATTGGGATAACGTTTTACGACACCAGATTAATTACTTTGGTGTCGGTGCTGGCGCGACAATAGATGCGCAGCACACCTCGCCGCCCTTCAAGCCACCCAAGGATTCGACGTATGTCGTACAGAAGGGTCTCAAGGGCGTGCAAACACCTATCCCACGAGTGGCCTTGGAGCCGTGGTCGGATGAGGGAGACTGCTGGTGCGCGGCGCGCTCTGTGAACCACAGAGGCAACCCGCACGGCGCCATTCTGTCTGTGCAGATGGCCCATCGCGTCATTCCGCAGCACATTGTGGTTGAGCACATTGTCGCCGCAGCCACGACAGATCCCCACGCGCGACCCAAGGAAATCGAGGTCTACGCCGAGATCGACCCACAGCTCCGCGACGTCGTGAAAGAATTTTCGGCCCAGCATTTTCCGGACATTTACCCGCTCGGTGAGGATAACGCCGGCTGGAATGTCAGCCCCGCCGCGCTTCCGGCGCGGTTCGTGAAGATTGCACAGTTTGTCTATGAGGACGTCCAGCCTCATGACGGAGTGCAGGTTCACAAACTGAGCGACGAGTTGCTCGATTTGGGTGCCGCGACGGACCATGTCATAGTCCGCGCGGTGAGCAACTACGGCGCCAAATGGCACACCTGCTTTTATCGGGTGAGGCTGTACGGGGAGTACCGGGACTACAGAGGTGTTCCCTGGTGAATCCCAGGACGGGCAGCGCTTTATGAAGAAAGCGCTTCTCTGTAATTTTATTTTAGAAGAACGGCATGGAAGGGGTGGTATATTGTGTTTTTGGTATTTTTGGCACATTATCTTGACATATTTAGAAGAGTGGCGTTTCTCGGACATGGATGGAACATAGCGTGTTTTGATCAGTACAGAGTAGAACGAGCGAGGACACACGGGCTTTGAATACATTTACTCTTTCTCTTTAATTATCTACACATGGTTGATAATCCTTGACGTGTCTCGTTGAATTTCGAGACAAATACCGGGCTATTAATATGAAAAGACGTAAATGGAAGTCAACCGTGGAAGAGTTCCGCGTCGGCCCCACCACGACCGGCTGTGGGGCACATCTCCAGCAACTTTTTTTCTTATCGTTTGTAGAAAAAGGTTTTGGACGAGCCCATTCAGTCCTCAATTCTCACCACCGCAGCGAAAATCTGCGAGACGCAAACATGGCTGCCAATCCTCGCGCATCTGGGCGGCCAGCGCGGCCGGCGAGGCAAAACAAAAGTGACATCCGCCACCAGAAACGGAAGCGAGATCAGGACGACCTGACAACGCTGGAGGACGCCATTCGTGAGCTGGTACGTCCCGATCTTCTCTCCACGCTCCATGTCTTGCAGTCCCAGATCTAGGGCGCATATTCTAACTGACTCTTTGTTTTATGACAGGATCCCAAGGACACCGGACTCGAAAACTTTTCCGATCTGCCCCTCTCTCGAGCCACCACCAAAGGCTTGTCCGCCTCGCACTTTCAGACCCTCACCGACGTCCAGGCGCGCGCGATCCCGCTGGCCTTGAAGGGTAGGGACATACTGGGAGCCGCCAAGACTGGCAGCGGCAAGACGCTAGCGTTCTTGGTACCGCTACTCGAGAAGCTGCACCGCGCGCGGTGGACCGAGTATGACGGCCTCGGCGCGCTCGTCCTCTCACCGACGCGCGAGCTGGCGGTGCAGATATTCGACGTCTTGAAAAAGATTGGCCGCTACCACAGCTTCTCGGCGGGCCTAGTCATCGGCGGCAAGAATCTCAAGGAGGAGGCGGAGCGCCTGGAGCGCATGAACATTCTCGTCTGCACGCCGGGACGAATGCTGCAACACCTTGACCAGACGGCCGGCCTCGACGTCAACAACCTGCAGCTCCTGGTGCTAGACGAGGCGGACCGCATCATGGATATGGGCTTCCAGGCGGCCGTTGACGCGCTGGTCGAGCACTTGCCGCGGGAGCGCCAGACCCTCATGTTCAGCGCCACGCAGAGCAAAAAGGTGTCGGATCTGGCCCGTCTCAGCCTCAAGGACCCCGAGTACGTCTCGGTGCACGAGGCCGCCGTTTCGGCCACCCCGGCCAACCTGCAGCAGCATTACATTGTTACGCCCCTGCACGAAAAGCTCGATACGCTATACGGCTTCATCAAGTCGTCGCTCAAAAGCAAGATTATTGTCTTTCTGAGCTCCGGCAAGCAGGTCCGCTTCGTCTACGAAAGTCTCCGACACCTACAGCCTGGTATTCCGCTGCTGCACCTCCACGGCCGCCAGAAGCAGGTCCAGCGACTCGAGATTACAAACCGGTTCACGGCAGCCAAGCAGGCCTGCCTCTTTGCCACAGACGTTGTCGCCCGTGGTATCGATTTCCCGGCCGTCGACTGGGTCATCCAGGTTGACTGCCCCGAAGATACCGATACCTATATTCACAGAGTGGGCCGTACCGCCCGGTTCGAAAGCGAAGGCCGTGCGGTGCTGTTCCTCGAGCCCAGTGAGGAGGACGGCATGATTAAGAAGCTGGAGCAAAAAAAGATACCTATCCAAAAGATTAACATTAAAGAAAAAAAGAAGCGCAGCATCAAGAATGACTTGCAAAATATGTGCTTCCAGAACCCAGACCTCAAGTATCTTGGGCAAAAGTCATTCATCAGTTACACACGGTCCATCCACCTTCAACGAGATAAAGAAGTCTTTAATCTCAAGAAGTTGGATCTAGACGCATATGCCGCGAGCTTAGGGCTTCCTGGTACACCACAAATCAAGTTTCAAAAGGGCGATGATATCAAGAAAATCAAGAACGCCTCCAGACAAGGAATGTCAAGCGATTCAGAGTCGGATATGGATCTGGATGGGCCCAAGAAAACAAAGACGAAGAAGAAGAATGAAGTCCGCACAAAATACGACAAGATGTTTGAGAGAACCAATCAGGACGTTTTGTCTGCTCACTATAGCAAGATGGTGGTCGATGGTGACAAGGCCGCCGACGGTGACTCGGATGACGATTTCTTATCCGTCAAACGCCGCCTCAACGACGACGACCTAGACGCCGAGGTCAGAAAGGTGAATCACAACGAACCCAAAGTCCTTCACGGCCTCGGCGGTCAAGAGCCCTACGTGATTGACTCGAAGCGCCGCGAAAAGGCTCTGCAATCCAAGAAGAAGATGCTGAAATTTATGGGCAATTCCTCCAAGCTCGTCTTTGACGACGAGGGCAACGCGCACGAGATTTACGAGCTGCAGCGCGAGCAAGACTTCAAGGAGGCCGGCGACGCCGCCACGCAGCGCGCACAGTTCCTCGAGGGCGAGGCGCAGCGCGTGCGCGCGGCCGACGTCGATGACAAGGCGCTGGCCAAGCAGAAGAAACGCGAGAAGAAGGAGAAGCGCAAGGCACTAGAGCGTGCAGAGCGTCTAGGCGGTGGCGACGAGGAGGAGGGAGGAGAAGGAGAGGATGGTGACGAGGCGCCGCAGTTGGTCGGCGGCGGGGACAGCAACGAAGCGCTCGAATTCCTGCGGTCGCTGCCGATTGCGGGCGAGGGCAGTGAGGAGGACGAGCCGCCGAAGAAGAGGGCAAAGAAGTGGTTCGAGGATAAGGATGAGGACGAAGATGAGGACGAGGGGAAGACTAAGAAGAAGAAGAAGAGCAAGAGCAAGAAGAGCGGAAAGGTGTTTGAGGTGGACGAGGAGCCCGAGACGTTGGAAGATCTCGAGAAGCTGGCAACAGGACTCTTGGACGGATAGATGTATTTTTTGCCTACATGAATGTAATAGATACCCGCCAAACCTGTCCCTTGCACCACGTGTGATGTATCCAACTATACCCCGAGCTACGTGTAAGGGCGGATGGCACCCGATAAATCAACAAATTCGGACCATCCGCTGGCGTGCATCGACGGGAAGAACATCTGACAAGCAACATTGTCCCTCCAAAGCAGTTGTTGCTGAGTCTGTGCCCTGGTCGCCGCTGCACATGCCACTCTCTGGAGATATCTTGCGTTTGAGATTAGATGGCGGATGCAGAAAGTCGATTGAATCATTCTGGTCTAGAATGATAGTAGAACAGGTTTAAACTGCCTTTGAAACCGTTCTCCGTTGCTCAACGGAATTTCCCACACCAAAGCCCCTAAGATAGCAGCGATCAAAAAATGCTTTCTAACCAGGCTATCAATCTCAAGCCTTGCTGTGTTGGAGTCTTGTCTCCCAGGTAAAGATTATATACTGGAGCTACATGAGCTTCAGATTGACCGATGAAAAACTCCAGATTGGGGATTATGGGCTTAGTTGCCAGTTAGCTTAATCAACACTACGTCAGAAGAAGTACGTTGGTGATCATCTCACCTTGAGCTTCTGCGCGAAAGCTTCAATCATAGGCCTTAGCAACTCGTTGCCACCTGCAAGCAGCAACATGCGCTTTGTTGGTAAATTGTGAAACCAGCTATCCGGAGCACCTATCGGGTCAGTATAGTAATCCGGAGCAGAATTGCCCAGGTAACCTTTCATCCAATTCTCAACCACGACTGGGTCAATGAGGTCACCGCGCCAATATCTTTCAGACCCTGCTGGAACGTGAGCATCGTTTGTTGCGCCTGAAAATCCGACCACGACAAAGCCATCTAATGGCCTTACTAGCTGGAGCTTCTCAATTGCTGGATGTGGATGGGCAAGATGAGATAATACCCCAAAGGCTAAACTAGCACCTGCCGAGTCACCGGCCAAAACAATGGACTCTGCGCGCTGCTTTTGAGAATCAATATATCGCAAGGCATCCACAGCTTGAATAAGTTGAGTTGGGTATGTTGCTTGTGGTGCGAGGCTATATGACATGGCAAAGATTGCAACGTCTTTATCGCTTCTGCGGAGCGCAACAATGAGACTCTGCCAAAACTCGAAGAAAGCTGGGACTGCTGCCATGTTGAAACCGCCACCTAATCATTGTAACTATTAGCTTGTTGATTTCCTGTAATTTCTACATGCATGACACAAACTCACCGTGGAACCAAATGATGATATTCTTGGCGTGTTTGTCACCAACCCAGTAGCCACTGGCGCCATTTGCCAAATTGATAATTTCAGGTTTGATTTTGGCAGACCGCGCATAGCTGCGATAAACCTGATCGGAGGTTGGTAGAGCCCATTGAAGTTGCACTGGCGAGTATCGTGCTGACGTCTTGCGCATGACAGCATATGCTATGTGCAAGAAAAGCGTAGGAGCATCTTTCTTACTGCGCCATAGCCCCGTGCATGCTGCAATCAATCCAGCAAGAAATATTGAAAACGCTCCTGGAATGAGATCTAGAATAGCTAGCCAGGAAATTTGAGGTTTGGCTTCGGGCATCTTGTCAAAAACAAGTCATTCAATCAAATTAT
Source organism: Beauveria australis (assembly GCA_030411535.1). NCBI lineage: Eukaryota > Fungi > Ascomycota > Sordariomycetes > Hypocreales > Cordycipitaceae > Beauveria > Beauveria australis. The sequence goes on along the minus strand of JAPERH010000035.1, from coordinate 21,951 downwards.
GCAAGTTTTATAGAGCTAGCAACCCTGGTATCGTGTTTCTACTCTTCCTTATATGTCTCTTGAGGTTGATATGGAAAGCTAGTTTACTCCAGTGTTAAGCAGTGAGCGACAACCTCGGCTGGAGCCATAGTTGCGCCGTCACCGGGAGCCCTTGACGTGATCACTGTCTACAACCACTTGGAGGGCAAGCCGAGGATGCCCGAGGCTACAGCATGATGCATACAAGGAGCTAACCTAGCTACTCCGGAGTCGGGAGTCGCATCCCGTCTCTCGTGCTCCGTCTAAACAGGGGGCGATCAATCCTGAGCCTACGAGTCACCAATTTAGCTGCCTAAAGCCACAAACTCCGATGGTGAGATCCACGGAAAACCCTTTGAGTCTCATTCTCATCTTGGTCAAGTCTCCGCTCGGAATAAAACATAGATGTTCTTAGAAGAAAATGCAAGGTCATTGAATCGTCGGATCATTACGCCCGAGGCTGCAAGCCGCCCCACAGTCTGTTGCAGCCGGCCCCGCCAAAGCGGCAGAAAAATCATGACCGCCAAAAAAGTTCGAGTAGCGCCTTTCGCAAACACTGCTGCTTGCCGCAGACAATCCCAACGAATTTCTCCTCCTAGATTGCGGGCTGCATACACAAGCAGAGACATTTGACATGAAGTCTGACAAGAAGAAAGGGGCTTCGGCTCCTAGTCGCATCGCCGATGCGCGATTCAGCAGCTTCGAGACGGATCCCCGATTCCGCTTGCCCTCCAAGAAAAATGCCAAAATCAAGCTCGACAAGCGATTCGCGGGCATGCTCGAAGACGAAGACTTTACATCTACTTCACACGTCGATCGATACGGCCGCAAGGTGAAATCCGACTCCAAGAAGAAGGCTTTGCAGCGCCTGTATGAGGCGGAAGGCGACAAAGAGGAGGAGGGGGAAGAGATGGGCAGCGACGCCGAAATCGAGGTTGACGATGACGATGCCGTCCAGCGAGAGCTTCGTGCTGTTCATGAGCGCGATTTGCGCGCCAACTACGATCCCGCGCGTGGCGGTGGTTTCTCATCTTCTGAAGAAGAAGACTCATCAGAAGAGGAAGACTCCGACGACGACGACGACGGCGGCGGCGCAGAACTCGTCACTGAAGGCGACATGCAAAGATTGCAAGACGAGCAGGCCGAAGTTGAGGCTGGTGAGGTTTCGAAACGGATAGCCATTGTCAATCTCGACTGGGACCACGTAAACTCGACGAATCTCTTCGCCCTCTTCTCCAGTTTCATTGGGGAAAGCTCTGGGCGCGTGGTCAAGGTGTCTGTATACCCCAGTGAATTCGGCAAGGAGCGCATGCAGCGAGAAGAGATCGAGGGTCCGCCCAAAGAACTCTTCAAGGAGAACGACGACTCCGACAGCGACGAGGAAGAAGACTCTGACGAGGAAGACGAAAAAATCAAAAAGAAGCTCATACAAGAAGGTGACGACCAAGAATTCGATAGCGATGCCTTGCGAAAGTACCAGCTCGACCGCCTACGATATTACTATGCCATTATGGAGTGCTCCGACGAAAAGATTGCGCAACAACTTTATGAGGCGACTGACGGAACTGAATACCAGTCTTCCTCCAACTTTCTCGATCTGCGTTTCGTTCCGGACGACGTCGAATTTGACGATGAGCCTCGTGATGAGTGCACAGAGCTCCCTGACTCGTACAAGCCCGTCGAGTTTGTGACCACGGCGCTGCAGAGCTCCAAGGTCAAGCTCACGTGGGACCTGCATCCCGAGGAGGCGACGCGCAAAGACTCCATCAAGCGCGCATTCACCGGTAGCCGGGCGGATCTCGAAGAGAATGACCTCCGCGCCTATTTAGCCAGCGATACCGAAGGCTCCGACGATGACGATGACGACGGCCACAAGGTAGCCACTTTTGGCGGAGAGGATGACAACAACGATGACAGTGACAACGACGACGGTGACGACGCAGCTGGCCAAGCGGGCGAGGAGAAGCCCAAGCTGTCCAAGCAGGAGCGTGCACGTCAAAAGATGCGCGCGGCGCTCGGTCTGGGCGACAAGCCCGCGCCCAAGGCAGCCAAGGGTGGACCCGTCGGCGAGATGCAAATCACATTTACCCCCGCGCTCTCTGAGGCCAAGGCCACAAAGTCCGCCGAGGACGGGGGGGAGACGACGATTGAAAAATATAAGCGCAAAGAGCGTGAACGCAAAGAACGCAAGCGCGAGGCCGCGCGTGCTCGTCGCGCCGGTGCCAACGGCGAAACCGCCGCTGCTGGCAGCGACGACGAGGAGGGTGGCGCGACCATGGCCTTTAACAACAATGACGACGGCGGCGAGGATCTCGGCTTCAACGATCCCTTCTTCACCTCGGAGGCCCCCGCGGCAGCCTCCAAGTCATCCATCCGCAAGGCCGAGCGCCTCCAGAAACGCGAGGCCCGCCTCGCCGCCGACGCCGCCGACGCCGAGGAGCGCGCGCACCTCAACAAAGTCATGGCGGAGGACGATGCCGAAGGCGGAGCGACGGCCGCGCACCTCGACCACTTTGACATGAAGCAGATTCTGCGCGCCGAGAAGCAGCAGCGCAAAAAGGCCAAAGCAAAGGGCAAAGCGAAGAAAGCGGCGGCGGCGGCGGCGGCGGCGGGAGCGGAGCTGCAAGGGGACTTTAAGATGGATGTCGGGGACGCTCGCTTCCAGGCGGTGTTTGACAACCACGAGTACGCGATTGACCCATCACACCCCAAATTCACGGCGTCGGCAGGCATGAAGCAGGTGTTGGAGGAGAGCCGCCGCAAGAGGCGCGCGGCGGACTCATCGGAGGGGCGCGAGGAGACGAGGAAGAGCAAAAAGACCAAGTCGAGGCGCTGAGGGGGATAAAACGGCTGGAGGTGAATAACAAGAGGATGGAGCAAGAAGAAAAGAAAAGACTTTTGTATATAGGCATATTTTCTAGATTCAGCAACATGGGGGGGTATTTGGAACAGGTCTTTTTGCGCGCAGGAGCGGTCATGTAAGGAGTGTATGCAAGTATCGTGGATTTTGGCTCCCAGATATGATGCTCGCGAGAAAAGATGGATGGTGAATAGCAGTATCAGGACAAAGCGCGAGACCTCAAACAAGGCAATCATTCAACATAAAAAGTAGATGGCGTCAATTGCAACGGCAGTGCAAGAGACGCTAAACCCGAACCAGACGCTTATGCTATTATTCAGGGTTTTTCGTACATGTTGCGCAGGGCATCTCACGCACCAATGGGCTTCTGACCGCTCCAAAAGTGCATCTTACCGTAGGCGTGCACCTTGGGGTCGCGCATGGACTGACGCACCTGCGCGAAAAAGACTTCCATCTCGGCCTTTTCCCAGCCCATCCTGGGAAAGTGCATGGCGCCCACGGCCGGCAAAAAGTCTTCGCAGGCGGTGCGATAGTACATGCCGACCAAGCGCATCAATCTGGCAGCATTCCTTGGTCAGCGTTCAAAGGAACCGAGATCATGGGAGTTTTGGCGGGCGGGCGGCTGGGCCAGCAGAGGCGCACGTACTTGTCCTTTGGCCATGTGCCGTATGGTAGTTTGATGTAGTTGTGTTGTATGTTGACGAACCCGGCTTCTTCCAGGTACTCGCGTCCAGATTCAGCCGCGTTGGCATTCGTGCCGAATTGCGCAAAGGCCTCGACGAGCAGATCGGTTAATCTTTTCAGTGGCCAGTCTTTGGGTACGCTATTGTCGTCGGTGTGCACTACACCATCGACGTCTTGGAGTTCCACCCAACCGCCTGGCCTGATATGTCTGTCTTGATGTTAGAAGCAGGTACGGCAGATAAGAAGGCTCCCCAGCTCACTCATATGCTTGTTTCAATAGGTTGACGGGGGATTTCAGGATGGGAATCATGTTTCTGAGGTGGACCAGATCAAAGTCATCACCGTTCAACCACTCCGCTTCGACATCGTCGACAAGAAATCTGACTAGTCAACACAGAGCCTTACCGTAGTCACAGCGGGTTCACCTACTTGACGTTTGGGGGAACCCAGGTTGGTTGTATGGGACTGAGATCGAGGCCCGTGATTTCCGCACTGGGATATCGATCTCCGACTGTGCCACATATTAGTCCTAAAGTCACACATGTTATACGCCGTAGGGCCTACATTCTATCGCCCATAGGCCAGTGCCGGTTCCAAGGTCAATGACCTTTTGCGGATTCGGTCCCAGGGGCGCATAGAACAGTCGTCCGTCGGTGGACTCCATCATCATGGTATGGAGCATGTCTTCACGATTCTGTTCGGCTTCGTCATTTGGTATAGGATAGCGTCCATGGCGGTATCGGTGATATCTGCGCCCATTGACGTAGCTATGTTCTAGGATGCTAGATCGCAGAGACGTAGAATCGGAGTGATTGTCGTCTATCGAATCGGCGTCAAAGTCGGTCGCTGAGAACTCGCCGTCCTCGTCACTTCCGCCGGCTTCGATTTCTGCATCGCCATGAAGCAAACCACCAGCAGCGCCATCGCTTGTGGCTCGAGTTGGAACGGATTGCGTAGCTAACAAGCTGTCGGTATGGGATATGCATTGCGCGTCCCCGCTTTGCTGTTCCTGGACGGCTGTTCTCGGATTCTCCTCCTCCATATTGGTCAGGCCAGTGCCGTCTTTGTGAGGTACTATAGATGGCTCAACGGTAAGTGATGATCAGTTCGCCTGGGTAAACTAAAGTATCAAGTCAATTGTGTGGTAAGAACACAGTCAGATGATGCAACGACCTCAAGCGCCCACCAGCTTATTTGCGCCAAAACTTCAGCCCCATGAGGCGGTCAATTTGAACTGAACAAAAGGGACGTACCAGGGTGAGCCGGCGCAACCAGTCGTGTCGTCGCAGCGCCACTAGCCTCCTGAGAGGGCTTTGCTGACACACCAGGCTTGTTTACGGCGGCTTCCAAGGCAGCAGTCCTCCAGCGGAAGAGAAGAAAAGATTGAACTTAGTCAGACGTTGCTATTTCCAAAAGGTATTGGAAAAGTATTGGAAGCCGGGCAGAAGGGTTGAGTGGGGCTCTGCAACGGGTGCCAGTACTCTTCTGCCACTTCCGGGAACTCTTGGACTGAGATGCGTTTACGTATCGCTGGACAGAAAAGTCCCAAAACTAGGCAGATTCTGGTTTTGCAGGTATTGATTTGGTGACTACCTAATCAATCCTGCATGCTCGTTGGCTTATTGTAGCCCCAAGGCCTCGCACAGACCCAGCCACGTAAATGTCTGCTGGGTTGAATGGTGAGGGGCAGCCTGTGGAGGAGAAGTTTGGCTTTGGGCGGGAGATGTTTCCGGTGCAATATTCAGGGCCTGATGTACCCCAGCATATGAGAAATCCGCGCCTCTGTCTGCCACCTTCAATTTCGCAACTCGCACAGCAGAGAGTTAAAACAATAGTCGTATGTGAGGGCATGGCACAACGTGCTTGACAAGTGCGGGGAGATGGCAGGTGGATGTGTAGTAGGCTCGATCTAGTGTCGCCACAATCAAGGCAACATCAGATGACTGCGACGGGAGGCTGACAGAGAGATGGTCGTTGGCGACGCTCGTTTTTACTTGGCACATATTCATCATGTGTGCCGAATGGTCCCGATCACATCTTGCCAGCTCAATTGCCATGCAGGGGTGAGAATCGTCTTCCTTTCCCGTGCAGTGGTGTTCTATTCGCTCTGGGGAAAGCTTGCTTCGACCGTCTTACGAATTGGTTTCGGTACGATTCTAGTGCAATATATGTAGGGCTGTCCCGCAGTAGCGTGCTTCTTAGTAAATTTAGCTGTTATTAGAGCGTTGCCGAAAGATAGTGGTTCCCCGGCCCACCGCAGGGTTGTTTTAGAGTTTTGTCCAGAATCGGCATTCTTACGTTAAAATTTACTTGGTACATGGAGTGCGGAAAATCATGTCTGGCACAGGCAATGTCGCATGGTGATTCAATTAAACTCGGTCAGATTGATGATCATAGAAATCGGGTCTTTTGTCATTGATCATGTATCATGTTGGTCAGGGTTTGTCTCGCGGTCGTTTGTTTGTTGACGGTTGGCGGCCCCGTTGCAGGCGCCGGCTGCGCGCCGTTTGTCACCCTACATACATCCCTCTTTCAACACGCGTCACTGAATAAAGCCCATTGCATAACTCTTTGGAGCATTACCCTGACTCGCTTGTACTATTAATCATCCGTGTCATTCAGACATCTACCTTGAGCTAGAAAGCAATGCTGCCAAGATTCTTTGGACCAATTTCAGGTACCCTACAGTCATGCTCGTCGACAAGAGCAGTCGTCATCAGGAGCAACAGGCAGATCACAGATCATCTGGGCCCTAGCCCAGAGCTCGCTGAATGATGGGGTAGTCTCCCGCTAATTTCAGGTACCGATTGACAATGACTTTCTGCAATGGCCATCGCATCATACATCTGAGACTAACTGTGCGCGACAAGTGGCAAGTAGTCATGATGGCGTCACGCTTCTGTCATTTCCTTCGTGGTGTGGGTCACTGCACTCCTGGTCGAATACCCATCGCCGACCACAAAAGAACAAAGCACAAACACTCGATATTTATCAAATACCCCAAGTTAACCACTATTTGTCACGAATGTTGCAACGCCTATCCAGGGCTACGGATATCATCACGGTACACGAGCATAACTGGGCGCGACTCTTCTAGGCAATGAGAAAAATACATCGTTTCAAGGTATATACTTTAAGATGCGACAAATTCTAGCACCAATTTCAAGGCGATTCTGCCAAATTAGACAAGACAACACGATGATGCGCTGCGTCCCTCGCGTAAGAGTCTTGGCCCTTTCAAAAACGCTGCCAAGCTCCTACGACGGAACTAGTCGTTTCGTTCACTCGACACATGGCAACAAGGCTTCACCCTCGATCGAAACAAACGACAATAGCACAAATGTTGCTGCCAAAAATGAGCGACGTAGCGTTAAAGACCAGCCACTTTCACTTCTTCCGCTGACAATGATTGTACGCTCTCTCGCCACAAGCACAGTGTCATCCTCGCCCAAGCTGCTGGCAATCTCCCTTTCCCTGCTGCGGTTTTTAGCATTCAGCGACACGAAACTTCTCAATCCGGACCACAACAGGCTGTTGAAATACGTTTTGAACATGTCTCTCTACAAGCAATTTTGTGCGGGCGAAAACGCGGAACAAGTCGCAGAGACTGTTGCGGGTGTAAAGAAGATTGGGTTCACAGGGGCAATTCTGGCATATGCCAGAGAGTCACCGAATGAAGATTCCGAGGATACTTGGAAAAGTTCGAATTCGAAAGTTGACTCCGACGAAAAGGCCGACAAAGAGATATCCACATGGCTTGAGAATTCACTGAAAACTGTGCGATTGGCCACAGCTGGCGATTTCGTCGCGCTCAAGTATGTAGTCCGCCGAAATACTCTGACGTATTTGCTGATGCGGCATAGATTCTCCGGAGCAGGCAGTCGTGCCCGTGAACAACTCCAGACAGGGTTAGAACCTGGTCCGTACTTCACGGAATCGATCGATGCAGTCTGTCAAGTTGCACGCGAGCGCGGTGTTCGCGTATTGATTGATGGCGAACAGGACGAGCTGCAAGATACTATCGATAAATGGACACTTGAGCTTGCGCAGAGACACAATATTGTGCCCGACAAGGCCATCATCTTTGGCACCTACCAGGCCTATAAGAAATCCATGCCCGAAGCGCTTGCCAGCCATTTGAGAGAAGCTCAACAGAACAACTTTACGCTTGGTGTTAAGCTCGTCCGAGGCGCATATCTTCAGTCTGACCCACCCGAACGTCTGCACGGCAGTAAAGCCGAGACGGACGCTTGCTATGATGCCACTGCAATCAGCATCTTGACTCGTGAGTGGAGCTCGACGATCCCAGGCTCTGGCCCATATCCGAAAGTCAGCATCATGTTTGCGACACATAATGCGACCTCTGTCAGAAAGGCATACGCCATTTCTGTGGAAGGCCGCGCTCGATCGGAGCTACTATTCGCGCAGCTACAAGGCATGGCCGACGAGATCAGCTGTGAGCTGGTCGAGATGAATTCCAGCACATCATCCGAGGAGCCGGTGACTCCACCCGCTACGCAACTTCCAGTGTATAAGTACATGGCCTGGGGAACTACTGGAGAATGTATGAAGTATTTGCTCCGAAGAGCAGAAGAGAACCGAGATGCCGTCACCAGGACAAGAGAGGACCGCAACGCCATGTGGTTCGAGCTGCTACGCCGTGCCAAGAGAGTATTTCGGACAACTTAGCGCAAACCTTTCACGGAAAGCCGAAGAAAGCCCCTGCATAGAGATAGAGATGAATATTATCTGCGCATATCGTCATGTGAAGCATTATCGCCGCTGCAGCTCACCACATGGTCCCAGCTTTCGGCCCCTAAAAAGCGTCTGCAGGATGAATCATTACATTGGGTGCGCTTCCGCTGGCAAGGGCGCCAAACTGCTGATCAAAGCTCCGTGCAAGACATGACAAATTAGTGTTGTCCCAGGGTTGATAGGCTAGGAAAGGCTCCCTCCAGCCCTGGTATCCTTGGCTTCACCGGCTTAATCTCAGATGAAAGCGGCGTGGAGCAGCAGATTAGCACCGAGCATACGCACAATTGCTGCGCAAGTACGGATTAGTGTGTGCTGGACACCGAGCCCAAAGAGTCTTGGATGATGCTACGAAACGTAACGGCGGCAAGGGCGGCAACAGCAACTTGGCGTATTGCATTTGCAAAAACGAACGTCCGCACATTTCGTGTGCGCTACTCGGTATAGCCACTTGTGTAGTTCACAACGGCTGCCTGTCCGACTTTTTAAATTCCTTGAAAAGGATGGATGCAGTCGCCTATCTGTGCCACATCATTGGGAGCGGCTGGCGGGGTTCGCGGCAGGGCATGAGTGAAACAAAGTCTGGCCCTGCGGAATTCGTGCCGCTTTGCTTTTTGCTACCCCAGCTGGGATGATTTACGTTTTTTTTGCTTTTTCATTCTGCGGGATGGTGGTAAGGTCACGCAACGTCCGTGCGGAAAAAATAAGAATTCCAAACCAGGCACACCTCAACCAACAAAGGAGTTGGGAGATTGCTGGCATCGGCCAGGGAAATGAGTTGCGGAAATATGACTGGGCGGAACCGATTGGGATGCCCGATAATTTTGGGCATAATTCGCCGGGTCAGATCGATGTCGTACCGACTACCTGGATAACTTGATTTTTGATGAAAAGCCAGCCACAACTGGCTTGCTCCATCATCGCACTACGGATAAACAGACAGAGTCTTGCATCTTGATCAGCGTCAAGTACGGATAGCCTGGGACAGGACCACCGCGGTGTGTGCTCTTGCAGCGTCGCTTGATTCGGCACTTACGGATTACACGACGGATCTTTCTTATACGGGGAAATTAGCCAGCACATTTAAATGGTTGAATGGCAAGACCGAAAGAGGAAAAGACGAGGTGTCAAAAAAGAAACGAACCCGTTACGCCAACCTGGCGTGCAGCTCTTCATGATTTTGCTTCCTTCTTATTGCGCCAGCTTGCCGATCAGCGTTAGCCACCGAACCGCCCTTGCGTCTGTAAATGTGGCCCTCAATATTATCCTGCCACTCTATCCGTGATCCGTACAGATCAATACATCTTTGATTCGCACCATCTGTCGGACGATTACTTATTCCGCCCAACGCCAAGCACGACAGAGCCCAGGTTCAAGACCATGTCTCGGTCAACGGGACGCCGGGAGTGCTAGTCACGGTACGGAGTAGGCCACGACCCAACGAGCTGGCAAAAGACTCATTCATCACCGTCGTGGGCTAGTAAACTAGCTTCTTTCTAGTCTGGCGCAATAGCGCGCGCTGTGTTTCCGGAGCGTTGCTTTTGCTTGCCCTCTTCTCAAGCCGCTAATAATTTCTTTTCATTGATGCCTATCCTTTTGCACGGATACTCGCTGGATGAAGAAATGCAACAGCCGGGAAGAGTTGTCATTCTGAAGCTGCTCTTCTTTTCAATCAGACGCAGACCAAGGAACATAAAGTGACTAGGCCCTACAAGGTCGGTCTGTGTGAGTCCTGAGTCGTGAAAATGAAACTTTGCCGGGGGATGAACGCGCTCATCACCTGCATCACCCAAGTGTCTTGGATCAGCTACAAGGGAGCTACGATCATTGCGAGACTCGCAAGGCTCACGACAATTATGCTAATGCCAGCCATTGCGCTTTGCCACCTTTCCTTGGTTTGGTTGCCTACAAACATGGGGAGCCTGACGAATATGTCCGAGGTCCAATATCGTCGCACAGGCTGATCCCAGGCCCTTGAAGCAGTGTGTTGCAACGACGTTCCCTTCCCCCACCGCAGAGGCCGTACCTTGCGCAACTACTACGCTCCCTCGTTGCCATGTGAATCGCAATGGTACGTTGTTCAGAGACTGTTCCGCGCTCGTGTGGTTGGTCGGCATATAGCAGCCACCCACGCATCCATGCAAGCCACACGCTGAGCGCTCAAAAGCAAGTTGGCGAGTTGGAATGGACTTGATTGCCATGGCTGTCTCAGCGAGCTCTGCAGGATCGGCCAGGATGGGATCAGCATTCGTGCCGCTTTTACCAGCCCGCCCCCTGCCTCCCCTTGCAAGCTTGCCCAAGACACTGCTCGCCCGCTCCGCGCACCCTGGTCAACCTGTCACTCATCCCGGCTGCAAACGATGAGTGGATGGTAACAAGATGCTCAGCACTCGACATGCCTAAATTTCCGCTGCTGTGCCCTACATGTTGAAGTGCTCATCGAGTCCCCTTCCCGATTGGCCCTAGGGCCCAGCTTGGCCAGAGACCGGCATAAACGAGTAGAGAACGATTCGCGTGGCAGCCCAGCGCCTATAGCTTTTGCTTTTTACTGCTGGTAGCAGTAGTAACTAGCACAAGATTGACAAGACAGAGCCCGTGTGGGCAGACCCCTGGTCTCTTGTCCGACACCAGTGCATGGGTCTTTTTTCTATTAGGACTTGTCAAAAGTATATGAAGACGGATTTCCGCATCACATCGACCAAGTTCTTGGGACTTGAGTCCTCTTTCGTCTCGGACTATAACCACTTCTCGACTCTCCTTTTTTTTTCCAAACTCTTTACACATATACCACCCTCCTTTATACGTTTCCTTGTTGAACCCTCTCTCTGTGATAGCTGTGCCAGTTGTTCATCATGGGCTCTGAACTCGGCAACACGGCCACGACGAAGCCAGAGGCCCGAGTCAATGGCCTTGGCATCTTCTACATTATTCTCGCCATAGCATGGACTGGCACCCTTTTGGGAGCCATGCTCTATCTCTGGACAAAGCGCAAGTCGCAGATCCTGCGCATCCGCGGTCTTCCCATCTCTTTTGCTGGCATCCTCCTGATGCACGTCTACTGGGTCTGCGTAACGACGGGCTACGTCTACGGCCCTCTGATGCCCGAGGTGGCAGAGTACTGGATCATGGGCATCTGGCTGCCGCTCGGCATTGCTCTCTTCCACGCCTCCAACACGCGCTTCCTCTACGTGGCCAACGCCCAGAAAAAGTACGCGAAGCGCTCGGCCGAGCCCTACCGAATCTTCACCCGCCGCCCCGGCCGCATCTCGCTGCGGGAGTCGGTCAAGGTCTGGTGGCAACAACTCGACTACAACAAGAAGACGCTCGCCAGCGTGGCCGTCGGTATGAGCCTGCAAGTGAGCCTTACCGTCTTCATGTTCCTCGTCTCCCGCAAGTTTCACGACTCGTATGGCATCGACGGCACCGAGGTCTCGGGCACGCCCATGGAGGTCAAGGTCGCGCAGGGCACCGGTTGGGAGTGGTGGCCCTCAATCTTCTGGCAGCTCTTCTGGGCCTGGATTGTGGCCCCCGTCATCCTCTTCCGCGCTCGCAACGTCCACGACACGCAGGGTTGGCGGCTACAGACCATTGGCTGCTGCCTCTCGGGCCTGCACGCGGCCCCAATGTGGCTCATCGCTCTGTACGTCCCTGCCATGGCTCCCGTCAACAACGTCTTCATCCCTCCCATGTGGATCGCCCTCTCCATCATGTTTCTCGAATTCTTTACCGTCTTTGTCCCCGTTATGGAGGTGCGCAAGGCCCGCAATCTGAGCCAGGAGACGCTCGAGTCCATTGCACGGTGGGAGTCGCGCCAGCGCTTCGGCGCCAAGGACGCAAAGTCGGTGCACTCTGAGATCTCGGGCACCACGTGGGCGTCGCGCATGTCCCGGGCCGCGTCGTCGGTCAACTCAACGGGCTCCGGCGGTTCCATCCTGACCATGGACGCCCTTGAGCACACCCTCGAGAAGAACCCGGAGCCGCTCCAAGAGTTCTCGGCGCTCAAGGACTTTTCCGGCGAGAACGTGGCCTTTCTTATGCGCGTGCGCGACTGGAAGCGCGCCCACAACATCAACACCACCAGGAGCATCTCCAGTAGCAGCGGCCCCGACGACGAGAGGCCCCCCGCGACCCCGGTCAAGAGAGCCTCGCGCGAGATGTTTGAGGGCGCGCTGCACATTTACCTCGACTTTATCAGCGCCAGCTGCGCCGAGTTCCAAATCAATCTGGCGTCGCAAGACTTTCGCAAGCTCGAGGCCGTCTTTGAAAAGGCCGCCCGCCTTGTCATCAACGACGAGTGCGACACGTACGACCCGGCCACGCCGTTTGCTGACACGCCGCGCCGCACGGCCGATAATGCCGCGGCGGCCTTGCGCTTCGCCGGCTCAATCCCAGACGGCTTTGACGACACTGTCTTTAGTGACGCCGAGATAAGCATCAAGTACCTCATTCTCACCAACACCTGGCCCAAGTACATTCGCCAGCGCCGCTCCGTAGATGCCACCAGCACTGCCGAGACTGTCTAGAAAATCAAATTCGACGGCCCGTGTCGGGTGGACAAGACTCTGTTTTACTTGATGAGCGAATTATTCATGAGCCGAAAAGTTGATGATGGGAGGAATCCTCGTACCAAAAAATGTGTCGAGTTGTGAGCAGGACATCACAGACCGAACCTACTTTTGCCTCTTTTTTCTTTTTTGTGTTTTTATATCTCTGTGGCTGCACAGGCACTTGCTTCTATTCGCGATACCCCGAGCTTGGTGTACTTTTCTTTTTCTTTTTTTTTTCTTTTTTTTTTTTTTGCATCGTGGCGACACCAATCTCGTCGATATATGACGCTCTTTAATATTATTCATTTCGCTCGCTTGTCCACTTGCCGCACATGGTGATGTTGCCGAGTACTACAAAGTAGGTCTCGGGCAATGCGCGGTTGTTGCTCAAGGTAGTTTTCAACGCTTACTCGTACGGATACGGTCACTAAAAGAGCCCGACTCCGACCACGGATTTCGTTGGAAGCAGGCTGTGCACAGCCTGGTCTCGTACGGACCGGTCGCTCCACAAACTCCGATGCCCGACTTCTCTCTTATACACTCAACGTTTCTGTGTCGTCATGCTGCATCTTCACGGTCGCAAAGACGTATTCTACTCCTTGTTAGACTTGAGAGCTCACTGTCGATTTCCGAATACATCTTGCAGCAGCGCGAGCTCCCTTGCCGGCCGCGTGTCTGTACCAAAGTAGAGCGACTGGTCAGCCAGCAAAAGCACATTTCAGCGAAAAATATCATGGAGCGCTTAGACTCGTCCGCGTCGAGTAGCGCACGACGGCCGCAACCCGCAGGCGTCAAAATGAGAGCATGCGCAAACTGCTCGCGTCTCAAGATGAAGTGTCGCTGGCCGGATCGCGCATCGCCTACCGATGTGACGACGACGGTAGCATGCACAAGGTGCGATGAACCGAAGAACAATCCAACCTTGGCCAAGGCACACAAAAGCAACTAGGCGAACTCGACTAACTATAACAAAATATATGTGCAGGTGTGACCGATTGGGCATTGCGTGCGGCGTCCCTGTAAATGTGCCCAGAAAAAGAAGAATCAAATCAAAGTCCGTTTCACCAGCCCTTGATCTATTTCAAGTGTCCATCATCATCATCATCTTCTTCTTCTCTGCTTAGAAGTACCCCCTTCGCAGAACCTTTGCTAACACACCAGCGTGTCCCCCCCCCCCGTCTTTAGTCGCGTCGCGCAGCTGGAGCAAAAGCTAGACGGTATCATGTCGCTCCTGGAATCCAGCCAGCGATCCAACCGCCGGCGGCCATCGAGCACCGGGTCCTCCGCGTCGACCGCCGCCGGTGATGTCTCGTCGTCCCCGCTGACACCAGACAGCCACGGCCACAACCCGTGGCCCTTTCGGACGCGCGTCGGCGAACACGCGCGCGCGGAAATCCCCAGCGACGAGGAGCGGCAAAGATCAAGCGCCGCCGCGCATGTGGACCGCGGCAGTGGCGCGGAGAGGATGGAGCTGGTGCCGGGCTTCGCCGTGACGTTTGCGGAAGCGGCCGAGTACCTGCAAATCTACCGCAAGGACTACATGCCCGTGTTTCCGTTTGTCATTGTTGAGGAGACGACCAAGCCGCATGAGCTGTATCACAACGCGCCGGCGCTGTTTTGGATGATCATGGCGGCGGTGGCGCAGACGACGTCGGAAGAGGTGGACGGCGCCGTCAAGACGTGGCTGCGGCACTACGTGGCGGAGACGATGATAATCAAGCAGGAAAAGACGCTGGAGCTTCTTCAGGCAATCCTCGTGCATCTAATATGGTGCGTGGCTTGCCCTTTTGTTCTCTCTCTCTCATTGTACATGCGAAAGCGTGGGAATTAACAGCATTGTTTGTCGATATAACAGGGGTTCATTTCACTTTTATATTGACGCCGAAACGCCACTGTTTATGAATCTCGCGCAGAATATAGTGCTCGATCTGAAGCTGGACTGGCCGCCGGACCAGGGCCAGGTATATAAACATTCGCTGCTCGGCGCGGCATGGTGTCACATGAACAAGTCGCATCTGGTGCGAAGACGGAAACCGCACACACCGGCCGAGATTCGCGCCGTGCTGGGACTCCATTACGCAACATCAGTGTAAGTGAACCTGTTTTCTTTTTTGTTTTGTTTTTTCTTTTCTGACCTTCCCGTGTCGACCGCAACCAAAGGCTGACAATGTAAACTCCTCTCTAGAACAATGTCCATGTTTCGCAGGGGACCCGGCGTGACGTGGAACAGCTACCTGACCAAGAGCTGCGAGTCCATTGCGGCGCTGTGCCAGCACCCGCTCGACGAGGTGCTCGCGGCGAGCGTGCGGCTGCAGCGCATTGCGCAAAAGGGCCTGAGTGCGCTGCCGGGCACCGAGTACGTCTGGGGGCCGTCGGCGACGGTCTACAGCCACGCGCAGGAGATGACGCTGAGCCTGACGCGCGACAACATGGACAAGTTTGTCCACTCACAGACGCCCGTAATCCAAAACGACGGTGCGTTTTGGTTTTCCTCATCCCCCCCCCCCCCCCTCTCCCCTTTGCTTCGCACACCCCACGCTAACCTTGGAGAGGGCCCTTTCCCCCTTATACAGTCATGTTCCGCCATCTGTACCTCGCGCTGCTCGTGCGTCTCTACGAGCCCGTCCTCGGCATGCAGCCCGCCGTATCCTCCCCGTCCGACAACAGCGCCAACTCGACCGCCCGCGCGCCCTTTCACCGCACCGACATGCTGTGGAAGCTCGTCGACGCGTGCCGCGCGCTCTTTGCCGCGCGCGCCGCCCTGACCGACGCGCAGACGGCCCTGCGGCCCTCCACCATGACGGGCTTCCTCGCCTTTGGCGTCGTCACGGCCTCGCGCGTGCTCTTCCACGAGGCCGAGGACTGGCAGCCGTCGGTTGCGCGCCGCCGCTTCGACTATGGCGCCGCGATG
Source organism: Beauveria australis (assembly GCA_030411535.1). NCBI lineage: Eukaryota > Fungi > Ascomycota > Sordariomycetes > Hypocreales > Cordycipitaceae > Beauveria > Beauveria australis. The sequence goes on along the minus strand of JAPERH010000035.1, from coordinate 6,179 downwards.
CGCGACGCGGCCGCGCAGTACGAGGCGGCCGAGGCGTGGGCCAGGAGCGCGGGGCGCCGTTGCCCGATGATGCACGATAAGGGGCCGCTGCTTTTGCTGTATGCGAACAAGTTGAGGTGGATTAGTCAGTGGTATGAGGCGCGTACCGTGGCTGACGACTTGGCGGCGGCGGCGGCGGCGGGTGGTGGCGGTGCGGCGGCGGAGGCGGCAATGATTACGCCCCCGGAGGATACGCCAGAACAGGAGGCGGCGGTGGATAGCGCGTCCCTGACAGGCATGGATATGATGGCGACGGATCAGCAGCCGATTCCGGGCCTCCTGCCAGATTTTCAGTTTGACGAAGCGTTTTGGCAGGATATGCTCCTGGGAACGCCGCAACCGGCGTTTGGGCAGTATAATATGGGAAATGGTACGCTGTAATAAAATAAAACCGAGAAAAAGGGTTTTTCATAGATTGAGAGATCAATATTAATAATCTCCTCGGATGAAACACAGGAGATGGTAGTAGTAGATGGTGGCCCACCTAAGCCAACTCATCGGAACAAGATCCGGCCGACGGGTGGGGGCTCGGAGCCGCGCCGGAGATCCACCCTATTTTTCTAGCTTTCCCCTGATGAACGCGAGGCCCCATCGAGATGTATCAAGCATCATCATCGTCGCATTGACTCTCCATCGATCTGATCACCTCAATAGATAACTCTTTTTTTTTCTTTTTTTTTTTGTAACATTGTTCATTCTTTTGGCCAAATCGCGTCAATATGGCCAACAAACCCATACGCGACTGGGTCTACCTGGCCATCATCGGCCTTCAGCTCACTGGCATGCTCGGTACGCAACAACACGCCCTCCCCGCTCTTCCCACCCATTATTCTCCCCAAACCAAACCAACAATTTTTTTTTTCTTTTTTTTCCTTTTCTAGTTCTCGATCTTGTCGCCTTTTACCCCAAGCCGCTCTGGGAGCCCGCCGGCGCGCCGCTGCATTTTCTCGTGGCCTTGCGCCGGCGCTACGTCGCCTCCACGGGCGACCCCTTCTTCTCCGCCTCGTCAGCCGTGCACGGCGCGCCGTGGTTCGAGGCGTTCTTGTACGTGGAAGGGCTCGTGCAGTTCCCGCTCGCGGCGTTTCTTGTGTCGCGACTGGCAGCGCCCCGGCGCATGGGCGGCGCCGCGGAGCTGGCCGGGCTGGCGTTTGGGTGCCTGACGTTTATGGGCTCGGTGGCGTGCTGCTACGAGCTGCTGCACATGGGGCCTGAGCAGGTGGCGGCGGAGAAGAAGCCGCGGCTGCTGTATGGGACGTATCTGCCGTTTGTCGTGATTCGTAAGTAATTTTTGTTCTTCTGCTCTTTGTTTTGGGTTGGGTTGGGTTGGGTTGGGTTCAGCTAATAATGATTTGTGATAGCGGCTGTTTTGGCTGTAGACATGTTTCTGCGACTGCTGCCCCGCGTACAAGATACAGGCGCCAAGGACAAAAATGAATGAGAGGTTCGATTTAATGAATATAATTAATTACAGATAATCACATGTTTACGCTGTACCGGTACAAGTGTGGAATCAGACCTGACAACCCAAAACTCCCAAAATATCCATAATGTTGCATCGTTACATGACCTCTTTTTCGTACAGACCACACATCTATTCTGTGCAGTATTCTTAATCTATGCGTTTCGAGTATCCCCAGCCATTCCCGATGCCGTGGCCCAGCGGCGTCGCGCCACCCAGCGCACGATTCTGCAACCGCCTCGGCAGCACAATACCCAGCGTGTACATGGCCGCGACGAGCCCTCCAGCGATAAACGACACGAGGCTGTAGAAGAATGTGCTCGCGTAAATGTGGCCGCCGAGCCCCTGCCACTCGACGCGGCCCTCGGAGTGCGGCAGGTGCGGCGTGGGGAACCAGCGGACGGAGAAGCGCAGGGGCAGGGGCTCGCCAATGGTGAGCTTGGTGGACTCGGCGCCGCCCTCCATGTGGGAGAGCGGGCTGGTGCTGTATGAAATGGCCGAGTCGAGGACGCCGCTGTCGTGGTGGTGGACGTGGTGCTTGGGCACCGAGTGCAGCAGCACATTCATGTGCGTCGAGACGTGCATGTGGCTGAGCTGGAGCGTGCCGGCAATGGCAAAGACGAGCGGGATGTGCTCCTGCGGCGGCGGCGCCTCGCCAATCACGCTGGCCACGGCCGGCGGCCGCGCCGGCAGCCGGCACGACAGCGGCGCGTCGCTGTGAATGTAAAACTCGAGCAGGTGGAAAAAGTCGTGCGAGATGGGAATGGTGCAGTTGACCTCGCCCTCGATGCCGTAGCCAAACTCGAGCGGCTTGCCCGACTCCTTGCACACGGGAAAGGGGATCCACTGGAGCTGGTGATTGTTGTCTTCAATGTGCTCGCCGGTTTCTCTGAAGACGCGCAGTCCTTGTTAGCTTGGTTGTCGAGGTAGAAGAGAGAGAGAGAGTGGGGGGTAAAGAAAGCGGTGAGGGGGGGCCATACGAGCTCCGGTTCATGCACTCAATCTGGATCGGGGCGCCATAGTGGTAAGAAGGAAGCGCCGTGTGGTCAATGTCTGTGGCGGCGGCGAGCGCAGCCAGCGCGGGCAGGATTGCGAGAGAGAGCATCGCGGGGGGAGGGGGCGGGCAGTCGTCGTGTCAAGATTCAGAGGCGAGGGGCAGGGCGGACGACGCGTTGCGTTATCTCGACATGAGGGTCGCAGTGGTGAACTTGTTTGCTCGTTGAAATACCAATGCCAATTCAGAGGTACACGCGCAGCGAATGACACAGACGGCGCACACGAGGAACGTTGAGACGTGGCGTTTTGGTTAACGGCAAATAAGGTTTAGACGACGGGATTCACAGACTGAAGTAGAATCACGTGTAGGCACGATAAGGGGGCTACTTTTAGCGGCCCTAGCGCAGTCTACAGCGCATTGAGCGGCTTTGCGCGGATACCCTATTACCAGGTACCAAAAACTTCGGTAGGTACCAGGGTGGGCGCTAGAGCAATCGTTTTAGTGTCCAGCATCAATCATACCAGCGGCGGGTGGAATGAGAGTGGAAGAGGAGAAGGTGCTCATTTTGGGCTGTACTCCGTATGGCACCGTGAATTACAGTCTCGATGAACGACATCAGCCCAGCCAACAGCCTACCTCTCAAGTGCTAATTATGGAACATAATTGTACTAAATAAATTAGCTACTTAAATAGGTACTAGCTTTGTACTTGGGTAACACATCGTATGGGTGCATCAATTGGCTTTGCATTCGCGTTGTGATATAGGGAAAACCTCAAGTGAGAGGGAAAAACCTATACAAGGCATGCCACCCTCAACGTTGGATTGAAACATACGGCCAAGTCCTGATGAGTCACCATCAGTCTCGATTGGCAGTATTGCGGTCAAAGATCCCCCCCCCGGTACGTACCGAACAAGGTCACATTCCTACTCCAAGAATGTAATCTTGGCCCAGTCAACTTCCCAGCCTGTGCTCAACTCAAACCCAATGAGCTGTCCATTTGCCACATTCGAGTAAAGCTCTCCCGAAGTACCACCAAACGCCCACGACCGGCCCCTGTCCGTGTTGACCTCGAATCGGACGATGCGCCAGCCTGCCCTGATGCTCCAGACGCCCTTTTCGCCGTCCTGGAACTCAAAGCTCGATTTCGTGTCGCCGGGCTGCGGGTGGTTGTAAATGGACTGTCGCTCGCCGTCGGACCACACAATCTCGATGCCCTTGATGACGATGAAGCCCTTTGCGTCGCCGCTGCCTTCGCCGGACCACACGGTAAAGTGCTTCGCCGTGGACCGGGCATTTGGGAAGAGTCTGTAGGGGTGCCCCGTGTCTCTGCCAAAGGGCCCGACAGTCCTCTCAGTCATTGTGTGATGGTGGAGTAGCAGGTGATAGGTTGGTTTTGGATAAAGACTCGGGGAGATGCTGGATAAGCTTGATGTCTGAAGGTGACGACGAGATGTGGAATAGCTTCATCACTCAGCTAGCTGACTTGTGTATTTATAGATGGTCAACCTTGCCGAAAAGGGGGTATTACTCAGGCCTAATGGATTAAAAGTGACACACTGACAAAGGTCCCAAGCATTATTAACATTTACATCACTTTTTACTTGTTTGGGCTTGAGATGGTAGGTGACTCGCCGTCCTTGCATGACAGCTGATTCTAAGCTTTCGTCTCCCTGAATTCAGCTTCGCCGTCTACCTTGTCCCGCGTCAGCCTCTTACCCAGAACGCTGCAAGGTAGTAAAGCGAAAATCTTTCTGACTGACACACATGTCAGTTATGGCTGGATGCACGCCACAAGCAGCTCCCCGCATATCACTCTCGTGTCGTAGCCAGTCTACATCAGAAACCAGCGAATGATGATGCGACTCGCAACTGCCCGTTGCACGGGGAAAGTGCTTGCCAAACTCTAGCCTCAGAGACATGATGGAGCAGAGCATAGTTGACTGCCTGTCATCAGCTTTCCTTGATCGCATGGGGTCATATTCGGCCAGCTGAAGTAGAGCATGCCATGTGCAGCAGTACGTTGAAAATCCCTCTCTGGCTAATGGATCCTATCTGAGGTCATGTAGTACGAAGAACAGCCTGGCCTCGTTTCCTTCCGCCATGATGAGTCTTGCCCGGTATCCTGAGATGCACGAGCAACAATGCGTGGCCACGGCGGAGGAGTTCGGCAGTACTGTCGGAGACTGCGGGTAGCATAGAGGTGGGCGGAAGCACGTATTCATTTACCTCTTACAATGGATCGGTCTGGACTCGCAATAATGACAAGTATAAGCATCTTGTTCTGGTGCAGTGTCACGTCGGCAGATGTCTTTTCTTCTATCAGCCGTTTTCGCGCCCTTGACGGTGCATTTACATGTCTTTATAAATGCCGAGACACCTGAGCTTGCACCTCCAGCACGCCACAAACACAAAAGAGGCTGCATATACAACCTGGGGTCTTGGCTATTTGGGCTCGATTCACCTCGTCAGTCGTTCATTGGTAGTACTCTCGTGCCAAGGGCAGGGCGTCTCTGCATATTCACTGCAGCAAAGGGCGGTACTTTTATTGACGCGAGGCACATTATCGAGCAAATAAAAAGAATGGCCAGCTGAGGACTTTGGGAAACATGTGATAGCCGCGTTCAGGATCCTCTTCCAGGGTTCATCGGTACCACACCCGACTTGGCCGAGACTTGTCTAAACAGTATCACAAGTTGTCCGTCTAGGACCGTCCACCGTCCACTGTACTCTGCCAGCTTGAGCCCCTCCTGGCCCTGCTCCGGTAATATATCTTGGCCAAGGCAAGAGCTTGTTGATGAGACGAGTGCTTGACCCCGCTCTCTGCCCAAATCTGCACGAACTTGGGCCGGGTTCCATTGGCACTCTACATGGCGCAGTGGACAAGAGCTGGCAGTTGGCCCGAGACAAGTTTGAGCAATCAGATGGCAATAGATGCACGGATATGAACTAAACTGTGTGCGAAAGGATACGTCTTTAGGAGAATAGATTACAATTCCACAAAGATTGATCAACTTCCAGAAGAGGCATATCCTCACTTACATGCCCGTATCCTCCAAGTTACTTGTCCACCCGTCCCGTCATGTACAAGACGTCCCATTTCACCTCCCACCCCTTGCCTCCATACTTTTCCACCAGATGCTTCCTCAGCAGCTCTTTAACCTCGTCCACCGGATGCGCCGCCACCTGCGCCTCGCTCCAAAACATGTTGATGACAAACCCCAGCATCATGCCAAACATGTCGAGAAACTCGTCAGCGTCCCTTATATAGTACGCGCCCCCTTGCACCGCGACGCGGACGTCGCGCAGGCCGAGCTCTCGCAGGTGCGTCGCCACCCACGCCGCGTCGTACCAGGCCCCCGACGCGTGCATCTGCATGGGCATCGGCGACGGGTACGGCGCGTCAAAGGGCATGGCGGCAAAGGCCGTCTCGACGTCGGCGAACCAAAACTTGTTGTTGTTTTCCTTGTGTGGGGGAAACGTGGTGGCGCCAAAGACGCCGCCCGGCTGGAGGACGCGAATCGCCTCTTGATGGTTCCTTGTTAGCTCTTTTTTTCTTCTTTCCCATTTGTTTGAAAGCGCTCCCCTTTTACCTTTGACAGCAGCATCTGGGTCGGGAATAATGTGCAGGCCCAGCAGTATCGAAACGTGGCTATACGTATTATCCGGCAGCTTCGTATCCTGT